>JAGFNQ010006483.1:0-84580 GCA_024364735.1 Boesenbergia rotunda
GTTGACAAGGATACGGGTTCGTAAAATTTTAAATATTTACGTGCAGCGGAAGAATTAGCATAAATAATTTTTAAATTATTTTTAACCACGTATCTAGCATGCGACCTTATGATGTGTGGACATGATCATAAATTAAAATTTTGTGAAAAGTAAACTAATTTACTTCAATACCTCGCGTAACTCGAAGTAAGGGACGAGATCCAACCGTAGCGTCCCTTGGAAGCTCCGCCTCTATTCGCGTCCACGCCGAGTTCTCTTCGGGATGACTTCGCAAAGTCACGAGTTTTGTGCCGACGAGAACTACTAGATTCTCTAAAGGCACAACTAGAAGATCAAGAGAGAAGAAAGGAAACTAACCACCAAGAAACGGAATCAAAATTCCGGGAAAGGAAGGAAGGAGTCGCGATCCGCTTCTTCTTCTTCTTTGGCACGAACTTGGTGGAGGAAACTCACGGGCACCCTAGGTGCTTGCGCCGGCCCTAGGGGAGGAGAGAGAGAGTTAGAGAGAGAGAGGGAGAGAGTTAATCTCTTGATCAATCTATTAAGGAAATCAAGCCTAGCCTTGGTTCCTTTATATAGTAGGCTCTCCCTTGCCAAGTCTCCCCTTTAACGGAATTTTTCATAAGAAATTTATCCTATAAATTTTCTTTATGAATTATTCCGTTTAAACCAAGTTTTATTATAACTAATTTTATAATAAAACAAATATATCTCTCCTTTTATTATGGAATAAATTTTACAAGAAATTTATAAATTTTCTTATTATGGAAAAATCAATTCATAATTGATTTTATAAAATTAAAATAAACCATTCCATGGATCATTTTAATTTCCATAAAAAAGAATAAATTTCTATAAATTTCTTTATATAACTTTCTTTATACAAATTTATTTATCCATAATTTATAAAACAAATCGCACTTGATTTATTTTATAAAATAAACCAAATAAATTGGTTCTCTCTTTTATTGTGGCCGGCCAAACCAAAGAGGGTGGCACCCTCTTTGGCCGGCCACTTCAAGCCCAATCCTCGCGAATTAAACTCATTTAATTCGCCCGATAAGCCTTCAAAAGACTTAGCCATTTTAAGCTTCCATTGCGCTCTGATTAATTCAGATTCGACTTATTTCTCTTGATTCGAAAATCTAATTTTCAACTCGTTTTAAATCCCTCGGATTACTCGTAGTGCGTGTGACTAAATAGGCTTTCGATTTATGTTGGCCGTCTATAATTAAGTAATTATAGAACGATCATGAGTGGCACCTAGTAGTACATCATGACCCCCAATTAATCGAAAGATCAACGGTTGACGTCAGAAATATTTCTGAAACCCTTCAGTAGCTCTAATGAAACGTGCCCCATTCCCTTCACCATCTTATACTCACTTGGTTCAGGACACGGTCTATGTGTGTCAGTCCCCACTAGGCTGACTACGTCACACCTAGCCCAAGTAGTGTCTTTCTCGTCCTTTAGATTTCTAATTACTCTCATGTATTTAAGAGACTCATACTCTAAACATGACATGCTCTGGCCAGAGGCTTTGAGTAACAATCCGATGATAGGCCTGGGTATACATCTCCTCGCAAGGAGTGGTGAATCCTTTATAGGCTGTTCAAACATCTTCGGGCACTTCGGCTTATACCCAATCATCCTGGGTCCACACCTCCTTGGAGATGCTTGCTTAAGATGTTAAAGTATAAGTCTCCATGACCAAGATGACTTGAACACCGCAAGTCAAAGGAACATCGCACTTAAGCTGCAGTAAGAACTTCACTGACATATCTATATAGATTACCATATGAAGTTTTACAGCTAGTCACTCCAATGAACTAGTTCCCTTAACTAGCATCCATGTTTATCTCCGGACATCCCAATGTCACCAGCCAGTGAGAATCAGCTGATTAGAGAATAACCCATGCTAGTCTCAACAGAATTGATAGTGTCCGTTTTTATCAATTCATCGACTAGGGATATTTTCAATACTTCACAATTGCACATGTAGAGATAATCACTAGTTGTGATCTCATCACAAATTCTCTTATGCTGTGAATTGTATTGCGGACATTCAGTAGATGAGTTTAAGATCCCAATCAAATACACAAACATGTATACTCAAATAGTGAATTTTCATTTATTAAAATAAATGTTTACAATCATAAGGCGATTGCCTTAGGACACTTCTCTCATATCACTAACAAACTCCCACTTGGCCTAATGCCAATCGCTACGGTATCCAATACCACAGGCTCTAACATGACCCTCAAACTTGCTCTGAGGCAAGGCCTTAGTTAAAGGATCCGCTAAATTCCTTTCAGTGGGAATTTTCTCAATTTGTATATCATTCCTACTTATAATCTCTCTGATCAGATGATAGCGGCGAAGCACGTGTTTGGATCGCTGATGAGACCTTGGTTCCTTTGCTTGTGCAATAGCTCCATTGTTGTCGCAGTAAACCAGCACTGCTTCATCAATGGTTGGAACCACACCAAGTTCGGAGACGAACTTCTTGATCCAGACTGCTTCTTTTGCTGCTTCCGAAGCTGCGATATATTCCGCTTCCGTGGTAGAATCCGCTACGGTGTCTTGTTTGGAACTCTTCCAACTTATTGCACCTCCATTCAAAGTAAATACGTATCCAGATTGAGATTTGGAGTCATCCTTATCTGTCTGGAAACTGGCATCTGTATACCCACGTATTACCATATCTCCTTCTCCATATATTAGGAACACATCCTTAGTTCTTCTTAAGTACTTAAGGATTGTCTTGACAGCCACCCAGTGATCCATACCTGGATCAGACTAGTATCTGCTCGTGACGCTCAGAGCATATGATACATCGGGCCTAGTATATAACATAGCATACATGATAGATCCTATCGCGGATGCATAAGGAATCTTGTTCATGCAAATCCTCTCGTCTTTTGTGCGCGGACACATAGACTTTGAAAGGTTGATCCCATGCCTGATGGGAAGGTAACCTTTCTTGGATTTCGACTTGCTAAACCTTTTTAGCACTCGGTCTATATACGTAGACTGCGAAAGACCAAGCAACCGTTTTGATCTATCTTTACATATTCTAATCCCAAGGATATAGGTTGCTTCTCCCAGGTCTTTCATGGAGAAAGTTTTGGACAACCAAATTTTAACTGTCTGTAAAACTGATATATCATTTCCTATAAGTAATATGTCATCGACATATAATACTAGGAATAGGACTGCACTCCCACTAACCTTCTTGTACACATAAGGTTCGTCAGGATTTTGTGAGAAATCAAACTCTTTGATTGTCTCATCAAAACGGATGTTCCAGCTCCTAGATGCTTGCTTCAGTCCATATATGGATCGTCGAAGCTTGCATACTTTGGTTTTATCATCCGATGTGAAACCTTCACGTTGTATCATGTATACATCCTCAAGCAGGTTTCCATTAAGGAAAGCTGTTTTCACATCCATTTGTCATATCTCATAATCATAATGAGCTGCTATGGCTAGGAGCATCCGAATGGATTTAAGCATAGCTACTGGCGAATAGGTTTCGTCATAATCAATTCCTTGTTTCTGACGATATCCTTTTGCCACTAATCTAGCCTTAAAGGTAACAACATTACCTTCCATGTCGGTTTTCTTCTTGAAAACCCACTTGCACCCTATGGGTTTAATCCCTTCAGGTGGGTTAACCAAGTCCCATACTTGATTTTCGTACATGGAATCCATTTCCGACTTCATGGCTTCAAGCCATTTGTCCCTTTCTGAACATTTCAGAACATCTTCATAACTGATAGGTTCGTCATCGCTTATGAGTAACACATCATTCGATTCGCTTATGAGAAATCTGTATCTCTCTGGAATATTGCGTGTCCTATCAGATCTACGAAGAGGTGGTGTTGTTTTAGGTTCAACTGATAGCTCATCATTATGAGTTATTGGTTGTGGGTCTAGACTAGGTGTCTCTGTAATGTCTATTGGAGTTTCTTGAACTTTATCAAGTTCAATGTCACTCCCACTGTTTTCTTGTAAAAGAAATTCTTTTTCCAAAAATATAGCATGCCTTGAAACAAACACCTTTTGTTCCAAGGGATGATAGAATTGGTAACCCTTCGTTTCCTTAGGGTATCCAATAAATAGACATTTATCAGACTTAGCATCCAATTTGTCTGATACAGTCCGCTTCACATAAGTAGGACAACCCCATATCTTAAGGTGAGTTAAGTGAGGTTTCTTACTATTCCATGTCTCATATGGAGTAGTACAGACTACCTTGGTCGGGACTCTGTTTAGCAAGTAAACAGCTGTCTTAAGTGCATAGCCCCAAAAGGATTTTGAAAGAGTTCCATGATTCATCATCGACCTAACCATGTCCATTAAGGTTCGGTTGCGCCTCTCAGATACACCATTATGTTGTGGTGTATATGGCGGAGTCCATTGGGACAATATCTCATTGTCCCTAAGATAATCTTGAAACTCTTGACTTAAGTATTCACCACCTCGATCGGATCGAAGTATCTTAATACTTTTGCCAAGCTGTTTCTCTTCTTCATTTCTGAACTCTTTGAATTTCTCAAAGCTTTAGATTTGTGTTTCATCAAGAACACATACCCGAATCGTGAGTGATCATCGATAAAGGTGATGAAGTAGCTATAACCTCCTTGTGCAAGAGTTGACATTGGTCCACATACATCAGTATGTATTAGACCAAGCACTTCTCCCACTGGATTACCTTTTCCAGAAAAGGGTAATTTGGTCATCTTGCCTTTTAAGCATGATTCACATGTATCAAATGAACCGGGTTCAAATGATTCCAGAATTCCACATCGGTGTAATTCGGTCATGCGTTTCTTACTTACATGGCCAAGACGACAATGCCACATGTAGGAGTCTATTCGATTATCTATTCGAGCACGTTTGTTGCTAACTTCGATATTGAAAACGTCACTGGATAAATCTAACGTGTAGATACCATTGCACAAAGTTCCATTCCCATAAAGAACGTTATTTAAAGTTATGTAACAACAATTGTTACTAACAGTTAAATGATAACCCTTTTCATTCAAACATGAAATAGATACAATGTTCTTTATTAACGAAGGAACAAAATAACAATTATCCAATTCTAAGGCACGTCCTGTAGGGAGCTTTAGCAAATATGTTCAGATGGCAATAGCAGCAATCTTTGCTTCGTTTCCAACTCGCAAATTCGCTTCTTCCTTGACGAGTCTTCTTCTATTCCTTAGCCCCTGTATGTCATTACATATATGTGAGCTACACCCAGTATCAAGTACCCAGGTGTTTGAGGAAATAGAGTGACATTCAATAACGAAGATACTTGAAGTGGATGGGGCATCGGATGCCTTCTCTTTCAAAGACTCAAGATAAACCTTGCAGTTTCTTCGCCCGTGATCCTCCTTGCCACAGTGATGGCAAGTGCCTTTTAGGGTATTTTCAGTCTTTTTGGCCTTTTTCTTCTTTCCCTTATTCTGTTCTTTGGCCATCCTCTCAGAACCTTTCTTCGAGGAACCAACTAACAGTACCGTCTTTTGATCCTGCCTCACAGAAGGCTCTACAGTCTTCAGCAGGTTGAGCAACTCAGGAAACTGGTCTGGAGTTGCATTTTCAGGAGGACAGTTGGGAAGTTGATCTTCAAGGACATAAGCAAACTTCTCTGCCTTGAGGACTATCCTCAGGTTTCGAAGCCAGTCCATGAAGTTTGGCCCAGTCAGTTTATTAGTGTCCAAAATGGAACGCAAATTCAGAGAAGACATGATCGAGTGATTATCCTAGAAATACAAATAGCTTATGTGAGAAGAATGATTAAAGAATGTATCAACATACATTAATAAAATCCTATTTATTTTTCAAATTGAATAACCCTTTTATCAATTCGGGAGATCGTAGGAACATCTCCAAATAGGTTGATATCCAACCATAGATAAGAACAACCATGGCTGTGGCCATCAAGTTATTCTTAGCTATGAAGGTAGGTAATTATACCGATTACATATCACATATATGTAACTATCACTTTATGCTATCAACTAATTGAATGTTTGCATAAATCATTGGGTTGTTAACTCATTAACAAGTATGCGACATTATACATAGCACCCAACTGCACCTCTCTTTGCATCGACCTTGGCTGTGGCACAACAAATCGATGCTCCAAGCTTAAGGCTGACCCATTAATCAAGAAATAGTTTTAATATGGTTGGAGCTCATTCAACCGTTTAGTCATGCTTGGATGTGTCCAACAACCAAAACTAAGGATTGACCTCTGACTCCAACTATATTATTCGTAAACTAATTCCATGGTTTGAACATGTTGAGGTTCAAGCCGGGCATGGATGTGTCCATCAACCCAAACGAGAAACAAAACTCCTGATTCTAACCATATTAATGGAAGGTGTTGGCCTTAATATTTTGTAAGGGGTTTTGGGTCTCATCCTTTCTTTTCTAAGCACATTCATGACATATAATTATGTCATGACAAACGATTTCCTTAATAAAGTATGTATGCGACTTAATTTATCAAGTCCCATGAATTGAATTAGGAACCGGATTTCCTAATTCTAATTTCATACTTTATTAAAGGAATTGTTTTGGGAAACAATTTCCTAAATTGTCATAATCAATTTCGGAAATAATATGCTTAAGACTTTGATTTCTCTAAATCAAATCTTATTAAATTAAGAGGCAATTCCCTTAATTCAACCACATATTATTTTCATGAAAATCTCATTTAAGAAACTCTATAGGAAACCATTTTCCTAATTAATTTTGGAGACAACAATATGTAAGAGCATCACCTCTTAAATCATATTTTATACATGGATTTAATTAATTACAACAAATCGTTTTCTAAGGGTGGCTCCTCGAGGCTCAGATACCCAAAGACAAGTAATTTGTCGTAAATCCAATTTGGTCCGCTTCGGAAGCGTAACCAAATTAAACATGACAATTTCATTTAAAATTGGGAAATTAAATTACAACAACTAACTTTAAATTGGACGGCTCCCCGACGCTCAAACCAAAATAATGAATTTTGTTGTCAATTTAAAAACCAATTCAAATTTAATTGTCAATTAATTGTCCATAAATTTGTCTAGACTTTCTTGAAAGAAAGTGCCCAAAATTGCGAGATTTCATAATAGGTTTTCAGAATAATTGTAAGTTTCTGGTACAAAGAAAACTTACATATTTCCAAAATTGGAAAATTTCTAAAATAGAAAATTTCCAAAATTGGAAAGTTTCCAAAGATGGGAAGTTTTCACAATTATCATAAAACTTCAGAAACTAGGATATTTCAAACATTTGCGAAATTTCATGAGGATTTCCAAACTTTGAAATTCCTAAATCTAAAACTTATAATAATTAGAAAATTTCCATAATTGAAAATTTTTCCAAAATTGAGATTATGACAAAGTTTTCCGCAAAACAATTATATGATTATGTCGAACACTAACCGGCTCTGATACCACTGTTGGGACTGGGTGCATGTTGACAAGGATACGGGTTCGTAAATTTTAAAATATTTACGTGCAGCGGAAGAATTAGCATAAATAATTTCTTAAATTATTTTTAACCACGTATCTAGCATGCGACCTTATGATGTGTGGACATGATCATAAATTAAAATTTTGCGAAAAGTAAACAAATTTACTTCAATACCTCGCGTAACTCGAGGTAAGGGACGAGATCCAACCGTAGCGTCCCTTGGAAGCTCCGCCTCTATTCGCGTCCACGCCGAGTTCTCTTCGGTATGACTTCGCAAAGTCACGAGTTTTGTGCCGACGAGAACTACTAGATTCTCTAAAGGCACAACTAGAAGATCAAGAGAGAAGAAAGGAAACTAACCACCAAGAAACGGAATCAAAATTCCGGGAAAGGAAGGAAGGAGTCGAGATCCGCTTCTTCTTCTTCTTTGGCACGAACTTGGTGGAGGAAACTCACGGGCACCCTAGGTGCTTGCGCCGGCCTTAGGGGAGGAGAGAGAGAGTTAGAGAGAGAGAGGGAGAGAGTTAATCTCTTGATCAATCTATTAAGGAAATCAAGCCTAGTCTTGGTTCCTTTATATAGTAGTCTCTCCCTTGCCAAGTCTCCCCTTTAACGGAATTTTTCATAAGAAATTTATCCTATAAATTTTTTTATGAATTATTCCGTTTAAACCAAGTTTTATTATAACTAATTTTATAATAAAACAAATACATCTCTCCTTTTATTATGGAATAAATTTTACAAGAAATTTATAAATTTTCTTATTATGGAAAAATCAATTCATAATTGATTTTATAAAATTAAAATAAACCATTCCATGGATCATTTTAATTTCCATAAAAAAGAATAAATTTCTATAAATTTCTTTATATAACTTTCTTTATACAAATTTATTTATCCATAATTTATAAATCAAATCGCACTTGATTTATTTTATAAAATAAACCAAATAAATTGTTTCTCTCTTTTATTGTGGCCGACCAAACCAAAGAGGGTGGGCACCCTCTTTGGCAATCCACTTCAAGCCCAATCCCTCGCAAATTAAACTCATTTAATTCGCCCGATAAGCCTTCAAAAGACTTAGCCATTTTAAGCTTCCATTGCGCCTCTGATTGATTCAGATTCGACTTATTTCTCTTGATTGGAAAATCCAATTTTTAACTCGTTTTAAATCCCTCGGATTACTCGTAGTGCGTGTGACTAAATAGGCTTTCGATTTATGTTGGCCGTCTATAATTAACTAATTATAGAACGATCATGAGTGGCACCTAGTAGTACATCATGACCCCCAATTAATCGAAAGATCAACGGTTGACCTCAGAAATATTTCTGAAACCCTTCAGCAGCTCTAATGAAACGTGCCCCATTCCCTTCACCATCTTATACCCACTTGGTTCAGGACACGGTCTATGTGTGTCAGTCCCCACTAGGCTGACTACGTCACACCTAGCCCAAGTAGTGTCTTTCTCGTCCTTTGGATTTCTAATTACTCTCATGTATTTAAGAGACTCATACTCAAAATATGACATGCTCTGGCCAGAGGCTTTGAGTAACAATCTGTTGGATCGAGAAAACTAATAGAGGGGGGGTGAATATCGGAAATCGTTCGGAATTTCGTAAAGAGCAATTGCACAGCGGAAGTAAAAATAAACACAACACAGAGACACAGTCGATTTTACTTGGTTCGGAGCCTGTGTCGACTCCTACTCGAAGGCCCATGGTCGTTGACCGTTTACTTTGGACAATTCTTTATGAAGCGCAATAATAGTTACAGAATTTGGTTACAAAGTAAGTGCACGAAAATAATAATAAAGAATTGCACTCTTCGTTACCGACGTCCGGAGTGTATTGACTTTTTCGGGGCAGCGGGACGTCGTCGGCTCGAGTTGGAGTGTTTCCGGAGCAAGGCACGAGCGTAGAAGAGCTTTGAGGCGTTAAAAGAATTGATTGCTTGAAGCCTTGGTCGAGGGTCCTTTATATAGGGCCTGGGGGCGCCCCCACGTGGCCTTTGATCCGCAAAGGTCTTGGTCAGCGTCTATCCTCTGGATCCGCTTTGACCGGGGCGCCCGGAGCGCTCGGGGCACCCGGATTGACCGGGTCAAGTGTTATCTGCTTGGCTTCGATGGCTTCTGGTTCGGGGCATGCGCATGGGGGTGCCCGGGACGCTGGGGGCACCCGGGAGCAGCGGGGGCGCCCGGGAGCACGGGGGCGCCCGACCCAGCATCTATTCGAACACTTTTTCTCTTTACTTGTTTTGTATGCACCTTGGGGGCACCCGGGACACTCCGGGCGCCCTACTCAGCCACTACCTCATTCCTTTGAGGCTATCTGAGATGCAGACACTCCTTCGTTTGGTCCTGCATCTAGGGTTAGTCCAAAATACAATAAAGCAATAAAATATTTGTTTATACAGCCTTAGCTGTCTTGGTTTTGACTTTGGTCTCCAAAATGGAGCCCTAGGTCGAACCGACTGTAACGACCCAGAAAATTCTCTTAATATTTTCTTAAAATATTGAGCATGTATAAATAATTTTTCGAGGGACCTAGAAATAATTATATAAAATTTGGCCTAGAAATCCATATTTTCTCAATTAAATTGAGAAAACTAAGTACTAAGGGGTCTTATATGGGCTTTTTAGTACCATGATTATTGGTGAATTTTAGGTGAAAATTTATAGAAATATGAAGGGATTTTAATAAGAAATATTAACATAATTATGGGGGAATTTTTTTAGGATTTTTGAAAATTACTAGGAAAATAAAATAAAATAAGTGGAAAAAAATTGTACATTTACCAAGGATTGAACCTTGGACCTCTTCTACAACCATGTAGGCTCTAACCAACTCATCTAGCAAGGGAATGTTATGAGGAAATGAAGTGGATATTGGTTAAGGTTTAGAAGAAGATGAAGGGTCATGGAGAGACTCTTCATTTACCTCCTTAATGGGTGATAAATAGGGGGGTTTGGGAGTTACTTCTTTCTTCCATTACTTGCATTTTCTTCCTCCCTCCTCCCTCATCCTAGCCGAACACCACAAGGGTGGTTCTCCCTTGGAAAAGCTCCACAAGAAGGTCCTATCACTAAGATCTAAGGATTTTCCAAGGATACAAAGGCAAGGGGGTTCAAGGGTCCAAAGAAATTGCAATTTTCTTCTCTTTCAAGGTTCAAAAAATCAAGAAACCCAAGGTAAGACTCCCTCACCTGTGGTATAATGGCTTTTCTTGAAGATTAACATGATATGAAAGTTGTATATGATGTTTTTGTTGGAAAAACCAAAGGAAACCCATGAATCTAACCTTATAGGTTTCGACCCCATGGGATTCTTGGTCTAAAATGATGATAAAAATCCAAATCATGTTGTTTAATGTACTCTCATGATGTCTAGAGATTTAATACAATTATTGAGAATTTTTGGGGTACCCTAGAGACCCTATAAGTTTCGGCCAACCTCAAGGACCCAAAGGTTAGGGTTGAGTCCTAAACTTCAAGTATATATTTGTATGTGTTGTCATGATATAAGGGTGATGGAGGGTGATTATGTGAATTTTCACATGGCCTAGAGACTCTATAAGTTTCGGCCAAGAAGGGTTAATAGGGTAAAAGTTATGATTTATTTCAAGTAAGGGCTCCAATGGCTCTATGGTAAGATGTGATTAGTGTTTAATGATTGATTGGGGATTTTAATGGAATTTTTCCATACCCCCATGGCCTTATAAGTTTCGGCCAGCCCTAGGAAAGTGGCCTAAAGGTTAGGGTTAACCCTAATCATGAGCCCCAAGGACTTCCTATGGTCTTATAAATAATGTATGGTTGTTCCTTTACCTTATGCTATATTACATGTTTATGGAATTGATGGAACTCCACCGTAGAAGTTTCGGCCAAGCCTTGGATCTAGGGTTTGGGAGTGGAGTTAGGGTTCAAAGAATGATGGCTCATGTTTACCATAAAGTATTTATATGTATAGGATCAAGCATGTGGTAGGAATCATGTTAACCATGACCCTAAGGTTTAAGCACCATGCTTTATGTTTCATGTTCAGGTTATGACTGGATGCCATGCTTAATAGGGTTACCGTGAATGTTTATGTTTTAGGCCATGTATTTGAATGGTAGGTAGAATGTTATGGAAATCCTACCTATATATGCTTATGTGATGTAGAGAACCATGCTAAGTTATATGCTCATGTTATGTTAAGAACCATGTTAAGTTATTGTGTATGTTCATGATATGAATGATGCCATGATAAGTATGATAGGTTTATGTTCATAATATGAATGATGCCATGATAAGTATGATAGGGTTAGGTTCACTATAAGAATGATGCTATGATAGGTATGTTATGTTAGGCTCATGATAAGAACGATGCCATGATAAGTATGTTATGTTTATGTTCATGATAAGAATGATGCATGCCATGTTGTATGAATAAAGATGCATGTCATGCTATGAAAGAAGATGCATACCATGTTTATGAATGAAGATAATGCTCATGCCTTACAGGCATCATGATGTTATGCAATAAGAACGAACAATGAAAGGACAAGCATGTGTTAAGTCATGCTTTATGTAACATGGTTATGCTATGAATGTCTTATGAATGATGAAACATGAAAAGTATTTTACTTTATGTATGGGCTTGTACCGGACCGAAGTATGGGTCCAAGGGATGGGCACCTTAAGAACGCCCCGGTTTTGGACTACCGAAGCTGTCCACGGTTCTGGCACTACCGGAGCTGTGCAACAGGGATGGGCACCTTAAGAACGCCTTGGTTCAGGGACTACCGACTATGCTGTCCTTACCCTAGTAGGTCGGGGCTCGCGACCTCGGACTTGCTAGGGATGCGCGCTATGATGTATGTATGTGGTACAAGCCGGGGACCCCAAATGATGTTATGATCATTATGTTTAAGCATTTAAAAGTATGTTTTTAAAAGTTAAGCATCCTTATGTATATGCATTCCACTCATGCATCCATTCATGTTATGCATTATGCTATGTGATAAGATTTTATGCTTACGCTTCATGTTAAGAAGTATGCATGAGAATGAATGAACTATGCCATGATTATGTTAAGAAGATGTTCATATGATATGATAGGTATTATGCCATGTATTATGCCATGCTTAGAATGTTCACTATGTTTATGTTTGTGCCATGTATCATGCCATGTTTAGAATGTTTATTATGTTTATATTTATGCCATGTATCATGCCATGTTTAGAATGTTTACTATGTTTATGTTTATGCCATGTATCATGCCATGCTTAGAATGTTTACTATGTTTATGTTTATGCCATGTATCATGCAATGTTTAGAATGTTTACTATGTTTATGTTAATGTCATGCTATGTATACGATAAGTGATGTAAGATGTTATGTTCTAAGTAGAGCACCAAGTATGTTAATGTTTCATGTGCTCATTATGAGATGATGAATGATGAATGGTTATTGTGAGTAGGAAAGAGTCTTACTAAGCCTGTGTGCTTATAGTCTTATTTCCTTATACCGCAGATCATTCAAGGGGACAATGATGGAAGCAGCAGGAGGGCAAGAACGCATGTGTGTAGTAGTGACTTGTCCCAGGAAACCATATGTTTACTGTTTATGCTAGAACTTCACCTTGGCTACTTATATGTTTGAATAATGACTTCTGGAACCTTATGATATGATGTTATGTATGACATGATATGATGCTTAAGTTCAAAGTTAATATGCTAAGGTTCCCATGTTATTAAGTTAAGAATGGTAATAGGGCATTTATAAGTTAAAGTTATTCCGCTGCCTTATGATGTCTACATACCCTAAGCATGTTAACGTAACGCCGCTTATGGAAAAAAAAAGCGGGCGTTACATCGACGCCTACTGTTCTATCGACGGGGAACGCGTCCTCACCTACTTCTCTCGGGAGAATGTACCTGATGCCAACCGTTCCTCTGGTTGGACTTTTGCCTGACGATCCTTTGTCAGGTCTTGGATGCCGAGCTGCCCTTCGCCCGGTGCCTAGCATTCCTTCGCTAGGGCTTTAGTCCCAGGCTGTCCTTCGCCTGGAGCCTAGCAGTCCTTCGCTAGGGCTTTGGATACTGGAAGTCCTTCGCCAGTTACCTAGCAGTCCTTCGCTAGGGTATTGGATACTGGCAGTCCTTCGCCAGTAGCCTAGCAGTCCTTCGCTAGAGCTTGGATGCTGGCAGTCCGTCGCCAGTTGCCTAGCAGTCCTTCGCTAGGGCTTGGATACTGACAGTCCTTCGCCAGGTGCCTAGCAGTCCTTCGCTAGGGCTTGGATACTGGCAGTCCTTCGCCAGGTGCCTAGCAGTCCTTCGCTAGAGCTTTTTCTGCACACTTGAGTAACAACGTTAGATCACAAACAAACTTAACTTTGAATCCTTTGCCAATATCAAAACCAAGTTCGATATGGTGCTTCCTGCACCAACACAATCCGACGATAGGCCTGGGCATACATCTCCTCGCAAGGAGTGGTGAATCCTTTGTAGGCTGTTCAAACATCTTCGGGCACTTTGGCTTATACCCAATCATCCTGGGTCTACACCTCCTTGGAGATGCTTGCTTAAGATGTTAAAGTATAAGTCTTCATGACCAAGATGACTTGAACACCGCAAGTCAAAGGAACATCGCACTTATGCTGCAGTAAGAACTTCACTGACATATCTATATAGATTACCATATGAAGTTTTACAGCTAGTCACTCCAATGAACTAGTTCCCTTAACTAGCATCCATGTTTATCTCCGGACATCCCAATGTCGCCAGCCAGTGAGAATCAGCTGATTAGAGAATAACCCATGCTAGTCTCAACAGAATTGATAGTGTCCGTTTTTATCAATTCATTGACTAGGGATATTTTCAATACTTCACAATTACACATGTAGAGATAATCACTAGTTGTGATCTCATCACAAATTCTTTTATGCTGTGAATTGTATTGCGGACATTCAGTAGATGAGTTTAAGATCCCAATCAAATACACAAACATGTATACTCAAATAGTGAATTTTCATTTATTAAAATAAATGTTTACAATCATAAGGCGATTGCCTTAGGACACTTCTCTCATATCACTAACAGAACGGTCTACATACAATCGGTCACAAGGTAGAAAACCGTGACCTGATCAGGTATACCCTTAACACTTTCCCGAGAAATACTTTATGGGCATCTATGGTAGATGCGTACAAAGTTTCAAGGGATCTTTCCAAAATATATTAGATGAGTTATTTTCTGAACTTGAATTACATCAGCAGACTAACTGCACCTTGGCCGAGAAAGGCATTGCTTTTGTTGCAGGCAAAACAGGAAAGATGATCAAGATGAAGCCTCAACCTGTACCCGAGTCTGACTTAGACTCAGACTCAAAAGACAGCGAAAGGGATCGACCCAAGCTTGTTCGACTAGCCCGGGACTACTACAAAGAAATGAAGAATCAGTCCAACAGAAGAAAAGCCAGCCGAAAGAAGGAGGATCCGGCTGAACCATCCAAGAACAAATCAAGTGTGACCTGCTTCGAATGCAACAAGAAGGGACACTTCAAATCGGAGTGCCCTAATCTGAAAGAAGCCAAGAAGACAAGAAGGAAGAAGGCCCTTCAAGCAACGTGGGACGAGTCTTCATCCGAAGAAGAAGAAGAGGCCCCACAATCCGGCTGAACCATCCAAGAACAAATCAAGTGTGACCTGCTTCGAATGCAACAAGAAGGGATACTTCAAATCGGAGTGCCCTAATCTGAAAGAAGCCAAGAAGACAAGAAGGAAGAAGGCCCTTCAAGCAACGTGGGGCGAGTCTTCATCCGAAGAAGAAGAAGAAGCCCCACAATCGAACCTGCTCGCCTTGACTGCATCCGAAGACATCGATACCGGATCAGAATCGGAGCCGACGACAGAAAGCTCACTATATCAGAAGATGGAAAAATCACTGTAAGTGGTTACTCTAAAGCAGAATTAGCTGAATTAATTGCATACTTATCTAGTATCTTGGCGAAAGCCAAAATTCGAGTCGAGTCTCTCTGACAGGAAGTAAAACTCCTGAAAGAGGGAGCTGACTCTAGATCCTTAATTGAGAAGGTTCAAGAAGGAACCTCTACTCAAGTTGAAAAACTTGAGAAAGAGAACTCTTCCTTGAAAACTGATGCCAAGGACCTAAGAGCAGCTTTGGAACAATTCACATCGGGTTCCAAGGGTCTTGACATGATCCTTGGAGAACAGAAGTCCGTTCTAAATCGACCCGGGTTAAGGTATCGAACCAAGTCTAGACAAAGGTCATATTATGCTGTATTGAATCAGTCTAGACCCAAAGCTCAGGCATGGGTACCCAAACTTTGCCTGAACAACCAAGCTGGACCAAACCAGTATTGGATCCCCAAGGATAAGATTCATATCTTGCCTAATCATTACCCGTGGCTTTAGTCCAGGAGAGCCAACTTAAAAACCATTTTTATAGCTAAATAAATTCTTTTTCTTAGTATAAAATTGATTGATTGCTTATTTATTTATTTTCTGCAATTTACCATGCGTAGACCTAGGATTGGTTAGATTAAGGACTAAACCGATTAACTAACATTTGAATAACATAGTATTGGGTGGAGGTGAGATGATAGTACGTTAGGGAAGCCATTTTGGCGGAACTAGCGGCAACTACCGATCCAAGACCCAAACTAGTTAGACCAAAATCTTTCAAGAAGTAACTTGAAAATGGACATTCAATAAAAGGCTTTGTCAAGGAAAGGGTTGATGATCCAATAAGGCTACGGCCAAACAAGGCCTCGTGCCTCGCCAAGACCTGGAAGCCAATTATTGAAAACCAAATTCACTTTACTATTGTCAGATTTGAATCTAACACATATTTCAATTAATCTTAGATTCAATAATTTCTTTTTCAAAATAAATTACTTTCAAAATTAATTTAACTTTTCAAAATTAATAATGATTTTTCAAAATAAATTTTTTACTTCTATTAAAACCTGTCTCACAAAAACCCATAAGGTTAACGTGATTGATAACTCTAGATTGAGTGAGACATACTAGGTTGTGAAAATCAATTTAGGCTATCCTTGATTCTAATTGGATCCAAATCAACAAACTCTTTATGTGTAGGAACATAAAGATTTGGACCAATGGATGACTGGGGACAAATTGAAATTCACCAAACTCAAGTTCAAGAACCTAGGCTCAGTAGCATTTGGCAATAATGCTACACTCAAAGTCATTCGGTCAGGTGACATTGAACTCAAATCTGACTTTGTCATTAAAAAGGTGCTTTTGGTTGAAGATTTTAAAATTTAACTTGCTTAGTATAAGTCAATTGTGTGATACTAGCTATGTAGTTACCTTTACCAACTCTAACTGCGTGATTAGACACTTGCAAGACTCAGAAATCATGCTTAAGGGCACTAGGAAAAATAATGTTTACACTATAAACCTACCCGTGGAACCTAAATGCTTCTTAACCCACTTAGAAGAATCAAACCTCTGGCATAGGAGATTAGGTCACACTAATCTAAGATTAATCTCAAAAATCGCCCAACTTGGCCTAATTAAAGGAATACCTAAAATCAAGAACCATGAAAACATAATATGTGAATCATGCAACCAAGGTAAACAAACCAGGTCTAATCACAAACAAATTCAATCAGACCTAACTCAAACCATACTGGAGCTCCTACACCTTGACCTATTTGATTCACATGGAGCCAAGTCACTAAGCGGAAACCGGTACTGCTTAGTAATTATCGATGATTACTCTAGGTTTACCTATGATAGATTCCTAAAAACTAAAGCTGAAACCCTAAACCTATTTATTGATTTTTATAAATTAATTAAAAATCAAAATGATACCAAAATCAAAAGACTTAGGAGTGATCATGGGGGAGAGTTTGAGAATCAACGATTCAAGGAATTTTGTAAAATAAATGGGTATATACACGAATTTTCGTGTCCTAGAACCCTCCAGCAAAATAGGATAGTAGAACGGAAAAATAGAACCCTACAGGAAGCCGCTAGGGCTATGCTCAATGAATTCAACCTAGCTAACCAATTTTGGATAGAAGCAATTAGTACGGCTTGCTATATCCAAAATAGGGTCCTAATTAACAAACGACATAATAAAACTCCCTATGAATTATACTACCATAGATTTCGAAACCTACATTACCTAAGGGTCTTTGGGTACAAAGTCCATATCCTAAACACCAAGGACTATCTAGGTAAATTCCAATCTAAGTCAACCCTAGGGGTCTTCTTAGGATATTCAACAACAAGTAGGGCATATAGGGTTTACAACAAACAAACTAACAAAATTGAGGAAGCAACAAATCTAATATTTGATGAACAAATTAATTCAAAATCTGATAATCCAGATCTAAATTCATCAAATATTGATCACGAAGATAATGAACAAACTATTGAACCATTGATTGAACCCTTAAATGAACTAACTATTAAACCAACCACTGAGTCAATTGAACCAATAATTGAACAAAACCAAGTAGTTGAACCAAATACTGAACCGAACCGTCCAGCCGGACCTGAGGCTGAACCAAGTTCTAGAAAAACCAAGCAACCCAGACTCAGTCACCCAACTGATCAAATTGTGGGAGATCCAACCTTAGGAGTCAGAACTAGGTCTTCCTATAGAAATCTCAGTAAGATTGCACTGATTTCAAAAATTGAACCTAAGACTATAGAAGAAGCCTTACCTGATCCTGATTGGATCATAGCAATGCAAGAGGAGTTAGCCTAATTTGAAAGGAACCAAGTCTAGGAACTAGTACCTAAACCTGAGGGCAAATCCATCATTGACACTCAATGGGTTTTTAGGAATAAGCTAAATGACCAAGGGGAGATAGTTAGAAATAAAGCCCGCTTAGTAACCAAAGGATTCAGTCAAGTCGAAGGGTTAGACTATGACGAAACCTATGCCCCAGTAGCCAGACTTGAGTCCATTAGGATGTTGTTAGCCTTTGCATCTCATAAAGGATTTAAACTCTACCAAATGGATGTAAAGTTAGCTTTTCTAAATGGGTTCATTAAGGAAGAAGTCCATGTAGGACAACCCCCTGGTTTTGAGGACTTAGAAAAACCTGACCATGTTTACAGACTTAATAAGACACTATATGGACTAAAACAAGCACCTAGGGTCTGGTATGAACGTCTATCAACCTACCTCATTTCTATGGAATTTAAACAAGGACAAATTGACACAACTCTATTTATTAAGACCTTAGAAAAAGAAATTTTTATTGCCCAAATCTACGTTGATGATATAATTTTTGGATCCACCAACTCAAACTTCTTAAAAGAATTTGTAAAAATAATGGAAAACGAATTCGAAATGAGCTTAGTTGGTGAACTCAACTTCTTTCTAGGGTTACAAATTAAGCAAACTAGGGATGGAAATTATGTCCATTAATCCAAATATGCTAAGGAGTTAATAAAGAAATTCAAAATGGATAACTCCAAAAGCATAAGTACTCCTATGGCTACAAATGTAAAAGTAGATAGTGACCATGATGGCAAACCCGTAGACCTTAAATTATATAGAAGTATGATTGGTAGTCTACTTTACCTTACAGCCAGCAGACCCGATATTCTTTTTGCTGTAGGAATGTGTGCTAGATACCAAACCTGTGCTAAGGAAACGCACTTAGCAGCCCTAAAAAGAATACTTAGATACATCAAGGGCACCCT
This sequence comes from Boesenbergia rotunda, assembly GCA_024364735.1. Classification (NCBI taxonomy): domain Eukaryota; kingdom Viridiplantae; phylum Streptophyta; class Magnoliopsida; order Zingiberales; family Zingiberaceae; genus Boesenbergia; species Boesenbergia rotunda. The sequence goes on from JAGFNQ010006483.1 coordinate 19,183, forward strand.
AAATGTAGGGATTTGGTATCCTAGGACTTCAACTTTTGACCTGTCAGGATACTCGGATTCTGACTATGTTAGTTGTAAACTAGATAGAAAGAGTACAAGCGGAAGCTGCCAACTTTTAGGAAATAGTCTAGTAAGTTGGTGCAATAGAAAGCAACACTGTGTAGCTCTATCCACAACTGAAGCTGAGTATGTTGCTTTAGGAGAGTGTGTAGCACAACTCTTATGGATGATGCACACTCTTAAAGACTTCCATCTTGACTACACCCAAACCCAGGTCCACATTGATAATATAAGTTCAATTAATCTAACTAAGAACCCAATTCAACACTCTAGAACTAAACACATAGAAGTCAAACACCACTTCGTAAGAGATCATATAGCCAGGGGTGAAATAGTCCTTAAGCATATAGACTCAAAATCTAACTTAGCTGACATATTCACCAAAACCCTACCTGAGTCTGAGTTCAGCTCACTAAGAAGGCAGTTAGGGTTATGCTTGGTAGAATAGGACTGCTCTAATTATATTGTTTTTCAAAAACGGTTTTATTTTCTGCAAAATCATTTCTTTATTTTCATTATATTATTTAAAACGATTTTTCCGACATAGTTTTTTTAAAACTACCCCCTTTAAAACTAGGGCTTTTTTCGCAAATGGACTTAACATAGGCCCTAACCCTAGAACTGCATGCACCTATAGATCTAGAAGCCAGCATCTCACAAGCACCTTAGGGTACTTTTGATTGATAACCTAGAATGGGTTGAGATGCTTAGGTCTTTGCCTTGATTCAAGATGCTTAAGTATGTGTATCTGTAGTAATTGGGGCACTAAATACCAATCAACAGTAATCAAGTTAAGTGTCAAGCTTAGAAAATCTAACTTGATCAGATCACTTAACTTGACTAACCCTAGCGAAAGCTACTATTTATAACAGTTAGTAAGTAGCTAATTGGGTTAGACAGGACCTGAAAGCAGAAATTCAAATTGATTTGGTCCAGTTTATATTTAGAATTGGTTAAGTACAGCATCTTACTTTGATTACTCAGTTTCAATGCTATATTTTTTTGATGTATGGCAAAGGGGGAGAGATTGGTAAGGAGAGAAAAGAAGGTTTCAAAATTTATTTTTTTCAAAATTTATTTTTTTTTAAAAACCCTTATCTCCTTTTTCAAAAAGTAGAATTCCTTAATTTCTAAGTACTTAAACTTTTGAAAAATATTTCTAAGTACTTAAACTGTTTGAAAAATATTTCTAAGTACTTAAACTGATTGAAAAATATTTTTAAGTACTTAAACTGTTTGAAAAATATTTCTAAGTACTTAAACTGTTTGAAAAATATTTCTAAGTACTTAAACTGTTTGAAAAATATTTCTAAGTATTTAAACTGTTTGAAAAATATTTCTAAGTATTTAAACTATTTGAAAAATATTTCTAAGTACTTAAACTGTTTGAAATTTTTTTTTAAGTATTTAAACTAAAAATATTTCTAAGTATTTTAAACTGTTTGAAAAATATTTCTAAGTATTTAAAACCGCATGAAAATTTTCTAGGTGTTAAAACTTCAGAATAAGTTTAGAAAATTTTCTAAAATGCAAAGTATTATGAAAGTTATTTTTGAAATTACTTGATTTCAAAAATTAGTCTAAATAGTTGGTTGAAAATTTTCTAAGTGTAAATTTCAAATTTTCCTGAAAATTTTCTAAGTGTCTAACTCAAAATATTTTTGTTGGAAAATGCTTTCTAACATAAAATCTTTTCTTGAAAATTTTCTATGTATTGAAAACCTGAAAAATGTTGCACTTTAAAGACCTAGAAACTTTTTTCAAAAACCCCACGAACATTTGAAAAACTTAGCGGGAGATTTCTTCCAGGGGGTGGAAAGTAACTGTGTTACTACTTATCTGTATGATTAACTTAACTTTTTGAACTGGGTTGCCATAAATCAAAAGGGGGAGATTGTTGCTGCAGGTAGCACCTAAGTCAAACCTGGGTTTTGATAATGGAAAAAGGTTCAAGAGTTAAGATGTTATTGTTATCTAATGTGTTTACTAAGTGTGCAGGAAAGAAGCCCTAGGCACACTAGGCAAGAAGTCCTGGCAAAGGGTTGGGCAAAGGAGACCTAGTCAAGGGGCTAGGCACCGAAGACCTGCTCGGAAGGTGGGCACTAAGTCCTGGTCGAGGACTGGGCATGAAGTCCTGGCAAGGGGCTGGGCACCGAAGACCTGCTCGGAAGGTGGGCACGAAGTCCTGGTCGAGGACTAGGCACGAAGAAATGGTCAGGTTGATCGAGCAAAAGTCCAACCGGAGGAGCCGGTTGGCAAAAGGTAAATTCTCTTGAGAGGAGTAGGTGAGAACGTGTTCCCTGTCGAGGGAACAGTAGGCATCGGTTTGACCTAGGGTTCCATTTGGGAGACCCAAAGTCAGAACCAAGACAGCTACGGTATAAAAATGGACTAATATTCTTGTCTTGTTTGTTGTGGAACTAACCTTGGATGCAGGGACCGAAGGAGTGTATTTCTGCAGCTCAGAACGCCCAAAGGAGAGGGGCATGCAGCTGGGCTTGGCGCTCGGGAGGTCCCGGGCGCCCAAGGTCAAAGCTAAACAAGTAGTTAAGCAAGAATTGCTTCGAAAAAACACTGGGCTAGGCGCCTGGGTGGTCCCGGGTGCCCAAGGTCAAAGCGAAAGAGGAGTCGAAGCAAAATTAGCCACGAAGTCAGCGGACCAGGTCAATCTGGGCGCCCGGGAGGTCCCGGGCATCCCAGTCAGCTCCGAGGCCGATTCTGAAGGGATAAGCGTTGAGCGAGCTGCGGATGAGGATTCTCCGATCTGAAGGCACGTGTCAGGCGCCCCCGGTGAATCAGGCGCTCCCAGGAGCACTATAAAAGGGGCTCGACCCCTAGGCTTCAAGAACACAATTTTCCAATGCCTCTAAGCTTTTCATTCAAGCGCTCTGCTCCGGCAAACTCCGATCTCGACATTCCAGCACCGACGACGACCCTCTGCTCCGAAGTGCGATCCACACCGGGCGTCGGTAACGAAAAGTGTATTCATTTATTTACTGCACTACTATTGTATCAAATTCTGTAAATCTTTGCGCTATTATAGAATTGCCCACAGTAAACGGTCAAGGACCGTGGACCTTGGAGTAGGAGCCGACCGCGACTCCGAACCAAGTAAAAAATACTTGTGTTCCTCGTGTTTATTTTTAATTCCGCTGCGTATTTTCTCTTAAGTCTTATCCGAAAAAGTTTTCACGATATTCACCCCCGCTCTATCGTGTTTCTTGATCCAACAAGTACTTCCCCATCGGAAGGCACATAATCAGAAATAATTTTCTTAGTGTCGCATAATGGTGCACACTTAGATGCGAATAATAGTATCCTCCCCATCAGAGTTACTGCTATTATTTCGCAGAGCCGAAGAGAACCAACTATCGATCTTACTTGTCAAAAAGTTAGGTTAACAAGATAGTATAATTGATGGGTAAAGCCTCTTCTTACAAATGTAGGGATTCGTATACGTTCACACTATCGTGGCATGCGAATTTCTCGGTATATAGGGGTGTTGGTTGATTTCGAAAATTAATTATTTTGAGGAATCAATTCATTTTCGATTTCTAAAGTAGTATATGTTGTGATTATCAGGTTTTTCATAATGGACTTTACCCCACTAGCAACAATTCTTAAGGACAATAAACTTATTGGCCCAAACTATATAGACTGGAAGAGGAACCTTGACATTGTCCTCACTGTTGAAGAGTACAAATTTGTACTCTTTGAGGAATGCCCGGAAAGGCCTAGAGAGGACTCTGGTGAAGAGTTGAGGGAGCATTACAAGAAGTGGAAAAAGGCAGATGAGATGGTGCGGTGTTACATTCTGGCATCTATGTCGAATGTGCTGCAACATCAGCATCAGGCCATGGTCACTGCTAGTGACATGATGTTGAATCTCAAAGATCTCTTCGGGCACCAAGGTCGAGCTGCTAGGCAGACCGCAATGAAGAGTCTGATGACGACCACTATGGTTGAAGGGACACCCGTAAGGGATCATGTCCTAAAGATGATTGCTCAACTCAATGAGATTGAGGTACTGGGAGCACAGATGGACGGGGAATCCCAGGTCGATATTATACTCTAGTCTCTGCCAAGGAGTTTTGAGCAGTTCAGGCTCAACTATAATATGAACAAAAGGGATTATACGTTGGGTGAACTGATAGGAGAACTCCAAGCGGCAGAGGGCCTCTTTCGTCAGAACTCACAGGTCTTAGTAACTCAAAGGGTTTCTTCATCCGTGCCAAAAGGCAGGAAGAAGAAGAAACAAGGAGGGTTCATGAAGGCAGCAACATTGCAAGGACCCGGACTAGCGTGAAGAAGCTAAAAGGCAAGTGCTTCACGTGCAAGCAAACTTGGCACTGGAAGCCGGGCTGTCCCCGTCGATAAGACAAAGGTATTTCTTCAGCCTGAGTCGTTGAAACATGTTTAGCGGTGCTATCTACCAGTACCTGGTGCGTAGATACGGGAGCCACTGACCCTGTCTGTAATACTCTACAGGGGTTCTAGGAAACCGACGGCTAGCTGATGAAGAAATCGTGGTCTACATGAGCGATGCTACAAAGGTGGCAGCAGTTACAGTGGAGTTTTCTATTTATCTTTTGAGAGGAATAAAGTATTAGTTCTGAGAGATTGTCTTTTTGTACCCTCATTTAGAAAGAATCTAATTTCAGTTTCTAAGTTAATAAAGGATGGATATTCTGTTACTTTTAATACTAAAGTTGTTATTAAAAAAAATAGAGAGATTATCCGTTCGAGTACAATGGTCGGCAATCTGTATACTCTAGAACCAATGACTCCCATGATGCAATCTGAAATAAATAGTTCATCATCTAACTTGCATAAGAGAAAGGAACCTTCTAAGATGAATCAGACATACCTTTGGCACCTTAGGCTTGGTCATATTAACCTTAGTAAGATTCAAAGGTTGATAGCCGATGGGCCCCTGGGTTCATTGGTGGTGGAGGATCTCCCGACTGTGAGTCTTACTTGGAAGGTAAGATGACCAAGAGGTCTTTCAAGGCTAAGGGGTATAGGGCCAAAGATGTGTTAGAACTGATTCATTCTAATTTGTGTGGTCCTATGATAATCCAGGCTAGAGGTAGCTTTGAATATTTCGTCACTTTCATTGACGATTATTCAAGGTATGGGTACATTTACCTGATGCGCCGCAAGTCTGAATGCTTTGAAATGTTCAAACAATTCAAGGCTGATGTGGAGAAACATCGAGGTAAAAGTATCAAGACACTGCGATCAGATCGTGGTGGCGAATACCTCTTTGGAGAGTTTAGGATCTACCTATCGGAAGCTGGGATTCAGTCTCAGCTAACTGCACCCGGCACACCCCAATAGAATGGAATGGCAGAAAGAAGGAATAGGACTCTTATGGGAATGGTTAGGTCAATGATGAGCTATTCAGACTTACCTAATTCGTTCTAGGGATACGCTCTGGAAACGGTAGCATACATATGGAACTTGGTTCCATCTAAGTCAGTCCCTCATACTCCCACAGAACTGTGGACTGGGCGCAAGCCCAGTCTAGGACATGTTCGGATTTGGGGTAGTCCAGCACATGTGCTGAAGGAAGATACTGATAAGTTGAAATCTCGTACAGAGGTACGTCTGTTCGTAGGCTATCCTAGAGGAACGAAGGGTGGTCTGTTCTATAGTCCTAAGGATCAGAAGGTAGTCGTTAGTATGAATGCCAGATTCTTAGAGGAAGACTATGTGATGAACCATTAGCCCAAGAGTAGACTAGTGCTTGAAGAGTTAAAGGGGGACATTCCGACCTTAGGACCAATTGTACAAGAGGATACACCACAAGATACTGCACCGCATGTCACTGAGGATACACAGGTGGTGCCTCGTCACAGTGGGAGGGTTGTGAGACAGCCTGAAAGGTTCATGTTTTTGGGAGAGTCTTCGGACTTGGTCTCTGGTAAACATGAACCGGATCCCTGGACCTATGACGAGGCCCTCCAAGATAAGGATACAGATTCTTAGCAAAGAGCAATGAACTCAGAGATTGAATCTATGGATTCTAATCAGGTCTGGGAGTTAGTAGAACCACCCAATATTGTAAAAGCCATTGGATGCAAGTGGATCTACAAGAGAAAGAGAGGATCAGACGGGAAGGTTGAGACCTTCAAAGCAAGGCTTGTTGCGAAAGGGTACACTCAAAAAGAATGTATCGATTATGAGGAGACTTTTTCGCCAGTAGCCATGCTTAAGTCAATCCGGATTCTCCTATCTATTGCAGCTCATATGGATTATGAGGTATGGCAGATGGACGTCAAGACGGCTTTCCTTAACGGAAGTCTTGAGGAGACCATCTACATGCAGCAACCAGAAGGGTTCATTGCGAAGGGCAAAGAGCATCTTGTATGCAAGCTGAATCGGTCCATTTATTGATTGAAGCAAGCTTCAAGATCTTGGAACATCCGTTTTGATGAAGTAATCCAGTCATATGGATTTACTCACAGCCCGGATGAGTCATGTGTATACAAAAGATGTGACGGAAACGTCGTGGTGTTTCTTGTATTTTACGTAGATGACATTTTGTTAATTGGCAAAAATGTCAATGTGTTATCAAACGTAAGGGTCTGACTATCAAAGCAGTTTGATATGAAGGACTTAGGAGAAGCAGGACACATCCTTGGGATCAAAGTCATAAGGGATCGCCAGAAAAGGATGTTGTGCTTATCCCAAGCTTCGTATGTTGACACCGTCTTGTCTCGTTTTAGCATGGAAAACTCCAAGAAGGATTTTCTACCCTTCAGGCATGGAGTTCCTCTATCCAAGGAGATGTGTCCGAAAACATCAAAGGAGATAGAGGAAATGAAGGCAGTTCCTTATGCTTCGGCAGTAGGTAGCATCATGTATGCTATGTTGTGCACGAGACCTGATATCTATTTTGTCGTGGACAGGGACATTGGACTACGGTAAAGCATATATTGAAATACCTGAGATGGACTAGAAATTATATGCTAGTTTACCGGGCAGACCAATTAGTCCCTGTGGGTTATATGGACTCAGATTTCCAGTCAGATAGGGACAAGAGTAAGTCTACCTCGGGGTTTGTGTTTACTTTAGGAGGTGGAGCCATTGTTTAGAGGAGTGTCAAGCAGAAATGCGTGGCGGACTCCACCATGGAAGCTGAATATATGGCTGCCTCAGAGGTGGCCAAGGAAGCTGTATGGCTCAGAAACTTCATCATGGACTTGGATGTGATTCCCGGTTTGTCCAGATCTATCACAATCTTTTGTAATAACAGTGGTGCAGTTGCAAACTCGAAGGAACCACGTGCCCATAAGGCGAGTAAACACATAGAGCGCAAGTACCACCTAATACGAGAAATCGTAAAGCGATGAGAAGTGGCTGTCGCTAAGATTGCATAAGAGGATAACCTGGCAGATCCTTTCACTAAAGCTCTTCCAGCTAGAGCTTTTGATAGGCATGTAGAGGATATGGGAGTCAGACGTATGGCAGTGAGAGAACAACAATGTCTTTAAGTATAAGTGGGAGATTGTAAGATGTGTATACTGAAAGACATGATTTCTTTATATGAACATCTTATTTATGAAAAGAGAATCACAACTACACTAGGTGGTTGTTTACATTAGTACATGCACGAAGTTCGATTACTTTGCGTTGTAGATAACATGGTGTGTGGTGTCACACGGAAGATCATGTTATCAGTTCCTTGATTAGTATAAAGTAGAGGCCCACAACCGAGATAGAATTGGACAACCCATCGAGATGGTTGTAGTGTAATTAGGTGTGATTAGTCTTGACCATAGAATTACACTAGTGTGCTTTGAGTACATTGAGCAGGACCAAAATCTAAGGTTATCCAATTATTACTGACTCGATAATTGGATAAGACCTCAAGTCTATATTATGGAGTACGATCCCTTAACCCCAAAATAATAACGGGCATATATTATTAATTATTATCTCTTTGATTTACCAATGGGCGAGATCTATTCTGTTAGATCGATAGGCCCGATAAGTTGGGAAATAATATTAAAAATATGATGTGCTGTTGATTATTGACGGAATCCGTGTCCTAGTTAGTCATGATGATGATGCTCCCTTGATGAGCTCAAAAGGTTCATCGTGCTAAACCTTGTAGGTGGATTTGATCTGGCACAATGATAAGGTTGAGTGGTACTAGCCAAGGGTCCAGAAGTTAATTAATTTGAATTATCAGTAATTTAAATTAATTAATGGGCATTCGAGATCTTAAACATGGGGGAGGGGGGCTGGACGACTCATAATATATGGAGCCCATATGAAAATATGGGGGTTGGTGAGGAAGTTCAATTAAGATCCTTTAATGGAATGGATCTTAATTAATGGATCGGGTTTAGATCCATTAGTGGGCCAAGATCCAACTCCTCCTCTTGGTCCCTACCTTAGCCCTATAAATACCCCATGTAGTCATGATACCAAGGAATAATAGAAGAGATCCAAGGCTTAGAATTTCCTCCCTCCTAGGGCTTGTGGGTGTCTGTTGCTTCAAGTGGTGGGGCGGCAAAAGAAGAGGTGCTCTTCTTGGCTTCATCTCCTTCTTCCCTTTCACCTTTCTTCTCCAAAGGGTGTTGCGGTCAGGTCTAGGTAAGGAGAAGCTTGGCTTCACCTTTGACTGGCTGCGCAAGCACATGGAAAGGGATAAGGGCCGGCGACGTAAGCAAGGTGAAGGAAGGGTCGGGCAGCTTGGTGTGGAGGGAAAGAGCTCTATCTTTTCATTCATCTTCTAGATCTCCTCCTTTCTCCTTTGTTCACTCGGTGGATGGCGCAAGGAGAGAAGGCTTCCTCCCATCTCTTGGTCGGTGGGAACCCTAGGGGACTAGGGTGGTTGGCGCAAGGAAGATAGGAAGCAAAGGAGGGTTTGATCCATGACCTTGGTGATTACGGTTCATGGTAGACCGTCATCCACACGATGTTCGCGACGGGAGGGACATAAGGTAGAAGACTGCGAGGTGATCGGAAAGGTATAATTATTTCCATGCTCCGTTGATTAACCTTATGTCTATTTTGTGCTATGTTTACTAACCTCGTCATTTTATATGTGTTAGTTTGTTAATTTGATTTCGTATCATAGTTTGTTAATTTGATTTCGTATCATAGTTATAAACACAAAAGCTGGCGATCAAATTGTTACCTTTTCCGCGGTCGAACGGTCGATCAAATCACAAGGTCGATTTTGATAATTGGCCGAGTTGTGATTTGGATCGTTCGATATGGCACGAGATGGTCGATGGGAGATGGGTCTCCATTCAGATTATTTTTAATCCGTAGACATGGAGAGGTATCTCGGATCGACCGTGTATTCGCTAAGGAAACCCGCCAATCCATACCCAACAAATATTCTGAGGTTTGATCAGTTAGAAGATGGGTTAGCTAAACAGGATCTGATGTTTAGCAGAAAACCTAGGGTTGGTCAGTTAGACCAAGGAGTAAGCCAAATAGGATTTGATGTTTAGCAGAAGAGAAGTCTAGTCAGGATTAATAGGACTAGCAAAAGAAGTCTTTATCAAAGAAAAGGAAAGTCCTAGTTAACCTAGGCACGAAGTCCTGGTTCGAGGAATTGGGCACTAAGTCCTGGCCGAGGGCTGGACACCTAAGACCTGACCGAGGGCTGGGCACGAAGTCCTGGTTCGAGAAATTGGGCACTAAGTCCTGAACGAGGGTTGGGCACCTAAGACCTAACCGAGGGTTGGGCATGAAGACCTGGTTCGAGGAATTGGGCACTAAGTCCTAGCTGAGGGTCGGGCACCAAAGTCCTGGTTCAAGGAATTGGACACGAAGTCTTAGTCCGAGGGATCAAGCAACATAGCTGAGCGATGACTAAGGACAGAAGTAGAGGAGGGTTAAGGTTCAGACGTCTTGAGATCCGGGAGTCTCGGAGGCTAAGTAAAAGTCCAACCGGAGGTCCCGGTTGGCAAAAGCAACTTCTCCAGGGTAGAGTAGGTTAAGGCGTGTTCCCCGGGAAAGGGAGCATTAGGCGTCGGTTCGACCAACGGTTTCGAAAGAAATCCAAAGTCAGAACCGATCTTTAAGGCTAAGATTATCTATATATTTGTCTTGTGTTTGATTGTCTTGCAGGTACCTAGAGTTGGAGGCATGACAGAAGAGCAAACGTAGGGGAAATGGCACCTGGGAGGAGCAACTAGGGCGCCCCCATGCTTCAGGGCGCCCTCAAGGTTCCATCCCAGGCACCCTAGAAGGTCCCAGGCGCCCTTGATGGTCTCAGGCGCCCTGGATGGACAGTTTTATCCCTGCGCGAAATTCACGATTGGAGATCAGATTTGACCGCCTATAGGGCGCCTCAGAGGCCTCTAGGGCGCCCTGGACACTACTATAAAAGGAGCTTAAACCCCTCAACTCAGAACAACACTTGCAACATCATTCTAAGCATTCTGAGCAAAGAAAAAGCGCTAGAGATGAAGCTCTGCAACCAAAGAGGCTCTAGGAGGATGTGTGATGCACTTCGGACTTACGGATTGGTCGAACCTTCGACTTTCTATTTGGTTTGCTTTTATTTTACGCACTTAATTTAATTATTCTTTGGTTGTAAACTTGAAGTGTAAGATAAGTTTCTTCGCCTCCGGAAAGTCCGGAAAGGAGACCATTAGTGGACTCACGATTGAGTGCTTAGGCCTTGGACGTACTGACCCTAGGGGGTTGGGAACCAACTAAAAACCCGCGTGTCTTCTGTGTTGTGTCTTTCTTTTGTTTTATTAATTTCTGCTGCGCACTAACTCTTTGACTAGAACGAACAAAAGAGAGTTTTCCGAAGAAATCTTTCAAGTCGATATTCACCCTCCCCCTCTATCGACGGCATCGATCCCACAAGTGGTATCAGATCCTGGTAGCTCTTCACCGGACTAACAGTCGACGGAGCAAAGATGCCAGGAATTGAGGGGGAGCTAAGGGTGAATCAGGTACATTTTTTTAATATCAATATTTAAATTTTATATTATATGTTTCAAGTGTAGGGAGAGAGGACACTATAAAAACTAGTGTCCTACTCATAAGAATCGATCGTCACCACCGGCTGGTAAAGGAGGTACCCGCGCCAGGAGTCCGGAGGGACAAGAGTCATATCTAGTGCTTCAAACGTCAAAAGCACGGACACTACAAGAACCACTGTCCGATCAAGGTACAAAAAATTAATTATTGTAATCATTTTCAAATTTCTGAAATTCCTGCACAGTTTTTCAAGCATGCTGATAATTTAGATATTACGGAAAATTTCTCTGAGAAATTAGATTTTTTGCATAACCAACTTAAGTTATTACATAGACAATTTATCAAATGTGAATAATATTAAAATAACAAATATAAATTTTTTAATCTTTAATATTAATATAAAATTTTTGAAATTAATAATAATTCTTATAATGTTAAGGATGATAATAATATTACATATAATTCTGGAAATATTAAGGATAATAATATTACTGATAATTCTGAAAATATTAAGGATAACAATGATTTTTCTGATGATAATTCTGAGGATAAAAATGAAATTGTCATTAATAATCTTTCTGATATGGGTCAAAATAATATTAATGATTATCCTGAAGATAATGGTGAGGATAATAGTCAATCCCAAATTTAATAAACAACCCTGAGAATTACTCTACCTACTATGAAGATGGAGAAGAATATATAGCTCTGATGATGAGGATGAGGAGGAAGAAGAATTTCTTAGAATCAAAGCAACATTTAATAAATTCTACAAAAATTCAAATAAAGCAAAAGTGATAGACAAACTTGAAAAATTAAACGAAAAAGAAATAGTAGATGATTCAGATATTTTTGAATTAATAGAAATGATGCAACTAGACCCAAACTGTTAACAATTTAATCTTTAATTAATAACTTCAACATTAATTTTTAAATAATTTAAAACATAATTAATTCTTAATTTTAATAATTTTACCTTAATTAATTCTTAAGAATTTTTAACTCTAATTAATTCTTAATTAATTTAACTCTAATAATTCAACTCTAATTAATTCTTAATTAATTTGACTCTAATAATTCAACTCTAATTAATTCGTAACAATTTTAACTCTAATTAATTCCTAACCATTTTTAACCTAATTAATTCTTAATAATTTTAATCCTACTTAATTCGTAATAATTTTAATCTTAATTAATTCTTAAATCTTAATTAACAATTCAACCCTTAATTCAACAAAATTCACAAACTAAATTTCAACTAATTACCTTATATATAAAACTAAATAAAATTCTACTCAACTGAAACCTCCAACTAAATGACAACAAATATGTCAAAGAGGGTTGACATATTCGCGGGCTGACACGGATGTATCAAATCGAGAATTTGATACATTATTAGAAACATAATTAAAATATCTTACTTGATTGAATCATGCATAAATACCATGTTCGTGCATCTCCTTATTTTTTTTAAATATTTGCCATGTTATTCATGTTTATTTTTCTGCATTATTTAGAACGGTTAGATAGGAAAAAGATTGGTAGATACTTGCCTAACCTAGTACCAGGGTGGGGCGAGATGATAGTACGTTAGGGAAGCTTGGCCTAGCTAACTGGAACTAACCGAAGCTACCTCGCCACATCCTAGACTAGTTAGACTAGAGTTTTTCAAAGTGTAAAATAAAGGTATTATTTCTTTAAAAGGCTTTGTCTAAGGAAGGGGTTGATGATCCAATAAGGCTACGGCCAAAGAAGGCCTCTGTGCCTCGTCAAGACCTGAAAGTCGATTATTGAAATCTACTTTTAAATTACAAATTGATTAAACTCGAATCTAACTCAAGGTCAACTAATCTATAAATAAATTGAGGAAAATTATTCAAGCATCTCACAATACACCCATAAGGCAACCATGCTTGCTTGTACTGGGACACTTAGAAAGGGTGAGATGTTAAGGACTAATTAATTAACAAATATTTTTCAAAATATTTTCAAAATCATTAGGATATTTTCTTAAAAATATATTTTCAAAATAATATTTAAATATAATAATATTTTTATGAATTTCATGCTTGCCTGATTGCTTATCTATAAAATACATTTTCAAAAATCATATATCTTTTCAAAAATTATTTGACCTACACACTTAGATTCAAACTTTTTAGGTCAACACTAAAGTCCCTTAAGACACTTAGGTAGAGAACCTTGTAGTTAACAAGAGTAGCCAGAAGGTGTCAGGTTTAGGGGGAGTTTTTTTTTTATTTTTCAAAATTATGCTTTTCAAAAACATCATTTCAAAAATTATTCATTTGGAAAATTCAGATCTTTTAAAATGATTTATGCTTTAAAAATTCATCATTTCAAAATACGTTTTCAAAAAATGTTTCAAAAACTTATTATATCATTCAAAATATTTTTCAAAAATTATTTCCATGAAAACTATAATATTATTTCGAAACATATTTCAAAAATGTGCTAATTGTTCTTTTGATTTGGATGAACTCTAAAGACACATAAGAAATATCCTTTATGATCATCAAGGATTCCTATGATTGTGTGAGATTTAGGGGGAGTCCTACTCAAAAGAAATTGATTCTATTTTCTGACTTTTTTTTGAAAAATTATTAGATAATTACTTTCATTTGAATCAAACCCTAAGACTCAGAGGATGATCACTTGTAGTCAATAAGCTTCCTAAGACTGTGTCAAGTTCAGGGGGAGGTCAAATTAAAAGAACTATCAAAATTTTCAAAAATATTATGTTTTCATACGCTATCTTTTCAAAATCATTTTGAAAACATAATATTCTCTTTTCAAAACAATATCTTTTCAATATCATTTTTTGACTATTCTCAGTCTTAAAAAATATTTTGTGAAAATTTTTCTATCTTTTCAACAAAGTCTTTAAATAATCCATCTCATCTTGAGTTTGGAAAATTTTTCAGGACACTTAGGAAAATTTTTTGTAGTTAACAAGATTTCCTAGGATTATGTCAGATTGGAAAAGAAACCAAATCAAGAAAGTGATCATTTTTTAAAATATACATTTATAGAAAATCCCTAAGACACATAAGAATTTTCTTGTGGTCAACAAGATTCCTAGGATTATTGTCAGACTTACGGAAGTTCAATGTTCTTAACATATATATATATTTCCATATTGTTGGTGCAATTTAAGTACTTGGTGTTTTCTTTATACGTTATAAAACAAGTACATAGTTTTCAAAAAAAAGGGAGGGAAGAGTTTTGAAAATCGGTTTTTCAAAAATTATATAAGTATTTTCAAAAGGAGGAGAAAATTATCTCAAATGGGAAAAAGGCATAAGTTATATTTTTTCAAAAATTTTCATTGTTGGCGCAAGTTTTTTTGTATTTTTTTTTATGTGTGACAAATGGGGAGAGAAGAGCTTAAATTAGATTTTTTTTTCGATTTCTCCCAAAGGATTAAACTTAGATTTAACCCTTAGACCGAATCTAACTTAAGATATTATCAAACATCAAAAAGGGGGAGATTGTTGGTGCAAGATGCATCAATGATGTCTTCCTCTAAGCGTTTCGATGTTTAACAATATAATTAAGTTAGTAACAATATATGTTAGACAAGGTAAGGGTTAATCAAAGTGATCAAGGGTTAAACCAAACATGACCTTATGTTTGGTAGGGTTAACCCAGGGTTGATCAGGTTGACAAAGGTTTAGCCAAACAGGATCTGATGTTTGACAGAGTATGTTGGGACCTTGACGTTTAGCTAGAGGGGGGTGAATAGCTTCTTTAGGATTTTCTTCCTACACGTGTTAGCAAGCGCAAGCGGAAACATAACAAAAACAACCTAAAACAAAACTAATACCAAATCTTTACGTGGTTCGGAGATGATACTCCTACTCAACGGCTGTCGGTAAGGTGGACAATCCCGATCCGTCGGTGGATGACTCCTTGGAACACGTCCGGCTAGCTCTTGTCGCTCCTTGTGGGTGGAGAAAACCTCACCACAATCCCTTGACAACTTCTGAGCACTTGTAGGCTACTAACAGGCTTTACCCAAGCTTGTTTCGCCAAGGAAACTCAGTAAAAAAACGATCCCTCTTAAATAGTGCTCGATACTGTTTCGACTGTTACAAGTCGACTGGTGCTAACACTAGTCGACTGGTCCTCACGAATTTGAATATCACAGCCCGATGATTTAAATTCTGGTCGACACCAGTCGACTTAAGGTGGACGATCCTAATCCGTCAACGGATGACTTCCCGGAACAACTCCGGCTAGCTCTTATCGTTCCTTGTGGATGGAGAAATCTCGCCACAATCCCTTGACAACTTCTGAGCACTTGTAGTCTACTAACAGGTTTTACCCAAGTTTGTTTCGCCAAGGAAACTCTGCCAAAAACGAGCCCTCTTAAATAGTGCTCGATACTATTTTGATTGTTACCAGTCGACTGGTGCTAACACCAGTCGACTGGTCCTTGCAAATTTGAATGTCACAACCCGACAATTCAAATTCTGGTCGACACCAGTCAACTAATCGCAGGATCAGTCGACTGATCTTTCTGTGCTCTACATCAGTCGACTAATCCAAGCATCAGTCGACTGACACCTTTCCAAATAACCTAAGGTTTCCCTTCCCGAGTACAATTCTCTCAGCACTCAAACCCTAGGATTTCCCTTCACGAGTACAATTCTCTCAGCACTCGAATCCTGACGACTTAGCTGTCTCTTCATCCAACAACCTCAACCTGTTGCCTTCAAGCCTTCTTCGACTTTGGCTCTCGTCCCTCGAATGCATGCAAGCCCACAGCTCATCTCCCATGTCATCCTTCGCGTATGCCTCGAAGTGTGCTTCCCTCGGCTCATTGTTCTTGCTTCCTGCAGCCTCGACCTGTTGCCTTCAAGCCTTCTTCAACTTCGGCTCTCGTCCCTCGGATGCATGCAAGCCCACGGCTCGTCTCCCCAGGCCATCCTTCGCGTATCCTTCGAAGTTCGCTTCCCTCATCTCATCGTCCCTGCTTTGTCCACGGTGTCCCATGGATGCATGCAAGCCCACGGCTTGTCTCCCCATGCCATCCTTCACTGTACCCGAAGACGTCCAACTAAGTCCATGTGTATCCTGCAAACCAGCATACTCACATACACATATTAGATCAACTTGAAACCCTAACTTAATTATATTGACACACACATCAAAACCCATGATCTACCCGATGACACTTGGGTCGATTGCAACAAAAAACTCCCCCTTTTTGATGTATGGCAATATGTTTAAGTTAGGCACAAAAACAATAATTGAAAATTACAGACATAACAATTTAAGAAGCATACACATGCATCCTCCCCCTTAACCTATTCCTTCACACACAATTTTCAATTTTGCATAACCACAAGTTAAGTTAAAACTAACTTAAACCACAAGTCACAAGTTAAGTTAAACCTAACTTAAACAACAAGTTCTCCCCCTTTGACACCATCAAAATGATTGCCCCAAACAATATTGACCACTAGTATCAATTTGGGACAATCTTTCCTTTATGAAAATTCCCAGAAATCAGAAAATATCAGCACCAGTCGACTGCGTCAGTTTCCCGTCGACTGGTGTCTTCGAACTGCAAACCTACAGAAAGATCAATCGACTGCCCCAGGGAGCAGTCGACTGATATGCAGCAATCTGGAATTTCAACTTCTGAGCCAAATTTCAGAAACCCCCCATAAATTCCATAAAATTTAAAAAATTCAAAAATATTGAAAACATATTTCTTATGATGTATTCTAACCTAAAAAAGTATATTTTTATGAAGATACCAAATATGTTAGTGATAGGAGAGAAGTGTCCTAAGGTAATCACCTTATGATTGTAATCATTTATTTTAATAAATGAATATTCACTATTTGAGTATATATGTTTGTGTATTTTATTGAGATCTTAAACTCATTTACTGAATGTACGCAATACAATTCACAGCATGAGAGAATTTGTGATGAATTCACAACTAGTGATTATCTCTACATGTGCAATTGTGAAGTATTGAAATTGTCCCTAGTCGTTGAATTGATAAATACGAACACTATCAATTCTATTGAGACTAGCATGGTTATTCTCTAATCAGCTGATTCTCACTGGCTGGTGACATTGAGATGTCCGGAGATAAACATGAATGCTAGTTAAGGGAACTAGTTCATTGGAGTGACTGGCTGTAAAACTTCATATGGTAGTCTACATATATATATGTCAGTGAAGTTCATACTGCAGCTTAAGTGCGATGTTCCTTTGACTTGCGGTGTTCAAGTCATCTTGGTCATGGAGACTTATACTTTGACATCTTAAGCAAGCATCTCTAAGGAGGTGTGGACCCAGGATGATTGGGTATAAGCCGAAGTGCCCGAAGATGTTTGAACAGCCTACAAAGGATTCACCACTCCTTGCGAGGAGATATATACCCGAGGCCTATCGTCCGATTGTTACTCGAAGCCTCTGGCCAGAGCATGACATGTTCAGAGTATGAATCTCTTAAATACATGAGAGTAATTAGAATCCATAGGACGAGAAAACGTTACTTGGGCTAGGTGTGACGTAGTCAGCCTAGTGGGGACTGACACACATAGACCATGTCCTAAACCAAGTGGGTATAAGATGGTGAAGGGAATGGGGCACGATTCATTATAGCTGTTGAAGGGTTTCAGAATTGTTTCTGAGGTCAACTGTTGATCTTTCGATTAATTGGGGATCATGATGTACTACTTGGTGCCACTCATGATCGTTCTTTAATTGATTAATTATAGACGGCCAACATAAATTGAAAGCTTATTTAGTCACACGCACTACGAGTAATCCGAGGGATTTAAAACGAGTTGAAAATTGGATTTTTCAATCAAGAGAGTTACGTTTGGTTGAGCCAAACGATAAGTCGAATCTGAATTTTTCAGAGACGCATCGGAAGCGTAAAATGGCTAAAGTCTTTTGAAGACTTAATAGATGAATTAAATAAGTTTAATTCATTGGGGCTTGGCTTGGATGGGCCGGCCAAAGAGGGCCTCCATCCTCTTTGCTTGGCCGGCCACAACAAAGGGAGAGAACCAAGTTTTTGGTTCAATTTATAAAATAAACCAAATGTGGTTTGTTTTATAAAATTATGGGTGATATAAATTTTTATATAATAAACCAAGGTTTGGTTTATTTTTCATGGAAATTAAAATGAACCATGGATTTGTTTATTTTTATAAAATCAATCATGGATTGATTTACCATGATAAGGAAATTTATTCCATAGGAGAGAAGATTTTTATCATGAATTAAAATATGATTTTAACCATGATATAAAATCAAACTTGGCATGATGGAATAAGTTATTCCATATTTGAGTGGCTTGATGGTTGAGAGGCCACTATATAAAGGACCCAAGGCAAGGCTTGCGTGTGAATCATAGAGATGAAGGCATAGGCTCTCTCCCTCGCTTTCTCTCCTTCTCTTCTCCCCTTCTTGCCGTGCGCCAACCAGCCCCAAGAAGGAGCACCAGCCGGCAGCCCCTGCCCTTTCCCTGCCGACCACCACCTGCTGCCGGAGAAGGAAGCTCCGGCCATCTCTTGGTCAGAAGAAGGTGCTGCCGGAATTAGAGTTTGCCGCAAGGATCTTTTTACCGCAAGCCTCTTCTTTTGCTTCGCCGGAATTTTGATTCCGGCCATCCTTTTGTGGTTAGTCTTCCGACTTCTCTCTTGATTTTTCTTGTCGCATTCTCGAAGAATCTAGTAGTTCCCGAGAACACAAAACTCGTGGCTTTGCGAAGTCATCCCGAAGATACTCGGCGTGGACGCGAATAGAGGCGGAGGTTCCAAGGGACGCTTACGGTTGGATCTCGTCCCTATCATCGAGTTACGCGAGGTAATACGTAAATTAGTTTATGTTTCTGCAAAATTTTAAATATATGATCATGTCTACACAAGATAAAATTGCATGCTTAGATGTGTGGTTAAATAATTAGAGAAATTATTTATGCTAAACCTTCCGCTGCACGTAATTAATTTTAAAATTACGAACCCGCATCCATGTCAACATGCACCCGGTCCCAACAAAATATGCTTGACTTTTTGACCAAAATTTAAATTCTTTGAAAACACTCCATTTTGTATGTGTTGGGTTCTCCCGGAACAAAATAATAGAAACGCAGCGGAAATAAGAACCCACGAGCGATCATTGCGAAAGAAAACTCGTACAAAGCTATCTATCTAATAGATTTATCTACTGTTTATACCTTTGAAGCGTGCCCTTCGGTTATCCCGCTCGTCCAAGATGCGCTGGATCTCTTGCACGTTCAAGCGTCCATGCCTCTATTCGTATCCACACGGACACAATCTCTCAACTTCGGGAGAACTACCTTACTTGTGCTAGCAACTTGAGGTAGCTCGAAAACACCAAGAACCTTCCAGGAAGGGTTCGGCCAAGAGTGGAGGAGAGGAAGAAGAGAGGAAGGGAAGGGGAAAAGCTAAGGCAAGAAGAAGACCTCTTCCAAAGTCACAAGACCCTCTTTTATAATCATCCCATGTATATGAAGAGGTTTGTGTCTCTTTGGATTCCCAATAAAGAGCACATCTTTTCATGTGGCTCTTCATCTTTTCCCATGCAAGAAAAGAATCTTTTCATCCAATGAAAAGAGACTTTTCTCTTTCCTCCATGCAACTCCGACCGGGCCTCTTGGGCTTCCGACTCGGTCTCCCGACCAAGTCTCCCGAGTGGCGAGCTCCCGACCCAGTCTGTCGAGCTCCGACCCAGTCCACCGAGTGCCGACCCGATCCGCCGAGCTCTGACTCGGTCTGTCGAGCTCCGACTCGGTCTGTCGAGCTCCGACTCGGCCCGACGAGCTCTGACTCGGCCTCTCGAGTTCCCAACTCGAGCCCCCCCCCCCCCGAACTGACCTCCCGAGTTCCCAACTCGGGCTCAGATCTCCCGAGTCCCCGACTCGGGCTCAGGCCTCCCGAGTTCCCAACTCGGGCTCGGACTCCCGAGTTCCCAACTCAGATTTCCCGAAGCATTGTGCCCTTTGTGTGTGACCCAATAGGTTCTCGTGACGTTGGCAATGCGCCTAAACACTTTAGACACATAAGCAATGAGCGGCATCTAGCAATGCATCATTGCTACCCAAGTAACAAGAAAAGTCGAGATCCGACTAAACCTCCGTGACTATCATAATGTATGACCTTGTCCTTCTATCCTTGATATCTAGATTGACCAATGAGGCATAGACCGTGTCATCCTCAATCAATCTTGTGTTTCTTGATCCCCGAGTAGACTCACTCAAACAAATGAGCTCAATATCTCATATTGACTCATTTGAGCATGGTCATGCGTTTCAGTAGTCCTACTCGATCAAGGGGCTCACAGATATCACTCCCGTCATATGGGAGGGATAGATTCCATCTACATCACTCACATCCCTCCGCATAATTCATTACATACCCAGTGATCGCCTTTATAGTCCACTCTGTTACGGGTGACGTTTGACGATACCAAAGTACATAACTCCTTATATAGGGAACCATGGTGACTTCAGGTCTAAGGAATATTCATACCAATAGTCACATGAGAAAGTCTATGGCACTCATATGACAATCTATGAAACTTTCTCATGGCGGGTCATTCAGTACACATTCTCCAATGTATACCATGTGTCAACTTGATATCACATATCTATGACTTGTGAGCTCAAGTCATCAGTTGACCTACATGCTAGTCTCCATGCATCAATATTGTCCCTGAATAATTGATGCTTGACTAGGAATAATTTAGTGTAGTGTTCTCTATATTATCTCACTATCGATTCAACCAATCGATATAATGTAGATAAGAACCTACTACACAAGGACATTATTATACTTAGTCATTCGACACAGAATACAAAGTAAGTATAATAACCAAACATGCCTTTATTAATAGAATATGATACAAAATGACTCTAGTCAATCATCACATAATTGGCTCTACGGCTCCTACTAACAGTATGAACCTTCCATCCTAAGTTTGAACCCCATATGTTTTACAAGTCTATCACATACTATTTAAAACATAGAAATGTTTTCAATCCTCCCCCTTTCCTCATATCAACAATCAAGAAAGAAATGGTGATGAAAGCTCCCCCTTTACACCATAATCTTTTGATAGAAGGTATATTGAAATTCATCATATAACCATAATAACAAGGTAATAGCACTTCATATGAACAATACTAAGACATGAATTAAAAATTTATATGAAACCATAAATAAGTGTTACAAAAATCTCCAAATATTACAATATAAAATATGGTGTTTGAGAGATAATAAAAGAACATGCCCAAGCTACCACACTCTCAACACCATCATATCCAAATCATGCTGAGGCTATACGTCATCGCCAGGAGGAGGAGGAGGAGGGGCCTGGTACATCAAGTCCCAATGCTGCATCATCTCATACATGTCAGTCTGTCGCTACTGAAAGATCTGGAAGTCGCCCCTGAGACCGTGAACCTCCCCCTCAATAGCAACCTGTCGCTGCTGAAAACTCTAAAATCCCCCCGAGTCCATGAACCTCTGCCTCTAGTCGGGAGAACCACTCCTCTGTAATCCCAGGAGGAGCAGCAGTAGGAACAGCAGCAGGAGCAGCCTCCTCCTCCTCATCATCATCAGAGCTGGAGGATGCATGACGATGTCACTAGATCATCACTCCCTGTTGTCTCTCAATCCTAGCCAAGGAGAGTTGCCGAGATCCTATCTGGTCTATTCCTTGGACAGTTGATGAATCTGACCTCTAGTGATGCTAATACCTCTAGATAAAAAGAATTAGGTCAAAATATGACCGAATGACATGTAGCTCTTCCTATGGACATCATGCGAAAAAAGTACAATAGACGCGAATATTTGACGGGTAATGTCTATATCCAGCCTTCTCTCTAAAGCATACATCATTACAGGTGAGGTAACCGAATCTTGGACCTCCCCTTGGTGACAATGGGCAAGATGCAGTCTAGGACAATTTTATAAAGAATGTTACTAACTGTAGTCATGTCCCTAGCTATAAAAATACACTACAGAGGAGGTCGTGGATTATCGAAATAATGGCGGTGAATTTGGTTAATAGTCACATTAGGCAATGTTAGAGGCTCAGTGACATTGGGGAAACATGTAAATGGGTTTTTTGAAACCCGACACCCTAAGAATGATCCTAATAATGCAGGTGAAAAATTAATGGTAACTCCCCTACCATGGTCTCATACGTCCCGTCATAGGGACTACTACATGTGAGATTTACATAAAACTCCTTGCATGGTCAAATTTTACATAATGCTGACAATATACTAACTTTTCCATCCTAAAATGAGTGATAATCTCAATGATGTGAGGAGTGTTCTCCTAAAAATATGATTGATTGAGATATCAACAATTCATTAAAATAAAGTCAGCATTTTCAAATCTCCGTCGGCAGACCTCGGAATGGAACCGAGGTGTCGCAGGATCTATGGGAGGCTGTCAGGATGGTCCCTCACCAACCCTTCACTTTTGCCTAGCCCTAAAATGTAAATATCATATGCATGTACCAAGAATGATCCAATCAAGAAGGAAAAAACAAGGAAATATGCAAAATATAGAGAGTTAGTCGTGAATCATGAACTAAATGGAGAAAATAAAGCAAATAATTCATTACCGTCTCTCCATTCGTTGCATGATGAATAATGATCATGTTTGACTTAGGGAGGGTGATTTTCTTGCCCTAGATTCAGATCTAAGGTGGAGGAAGGCTAGGAACAAATTCTAAGGTCGTGGGAAGCTTTGGAGGAGCTGGGGATATCAAAGAAGGGAAGTGGCGACAAGGGACGGGGCTTGAAACCCTAGGTTCGGCTACCCCTGTGCGGGGTATTCTTTTAAAGTTCGCAGCATTAGTCGACTGATGCGGGATCAGTCGACTGATGGAGTAAACAGAATGATCGGTCGACTAATGGGGGATCAGTCGACTGATGCATAGAATATCCTAGTTCCTGGATTGAACTGTACCAGTCGATTGCCTTCTGCATCAGTCGACTGATGCATAGAATATCCTAGTTCCTGGATTGAACTGTACTAGTCGATTGCCTTCTGCATCAGTCGACTGGTTCCCTATATTTATAGCATTTCTGACCCAACTTCAGAAATGCACAAGAAATTTCATAAATCTCCAAAAATTCCCAAATCTTGTTGAGAGATTTGTGGTACCCGGGTCTACTTGGAAAAAATACATTCACACATATATCTATTACCAATCCCATGATTGACATAAAACTCAAAACTATCTAAATGGTTCAATTGAACCTTGACCTAAAGTCCTAGTTTTGATCTCTTCTTGATGTATCTTCTCATACCCAACCACAATGCATCTCTAGCATTGATTTATATGACATCTACACAATGAGAACCAATTTTCATGCAATATGGTTCCATTGTCATATTTTCATTTATGAACCTTACTTTTGATGTGTCAAATCTCTAGAATTAAGACTCAAATTTTTCTCCAAATCCTTTGGCACATTCCACAACCCATCTATTAGATGTGTATACTAAAAGACATTGCTCTTTTTATATATGAGATCATCTAAATATTGAAAAGAGAATCACAACTACATGTTAGATGTGTATATTGAAATACATGATTTCTTTATATGAACATCTTTATTTTGAAGAGAGAATCACATCTACACTAGGTGTTTGTTTATAATAGTACATACACGAAGTCCAATTACTTTGCATTGTAGATAACATGGTGTGTGGTGTCACACGAAAGATCGAGTTATCGGTTCCTTGCTTAGTATAAATAAGAGGCCCACAACCGAAATGGAATTGGGCAACCCATCGGAATGGTTATAGTGTAATTAGGTGTGGTTGGTCTTGACCATAGAATTACACTAGTGTGCTTTGAGTACATTGAGCAGGACCGAAACTCGAGGTAATTGGATAGGACCTCAAGTTATATTATGGAGTACGATCCCTTAATCCCGAAATAATATCTAGCATATATTATTAATTATTATTTCTTCAATTTGCCAATGGGCGAGATCTATTCTGTTAGATCAATAGACCCGGTAAGTTGGGAGATAATAATAATAATATGATGTGTCGATAATTATTGACGGAATCCGTGTCCTGGTGAGTCAGGATGATGATGCCCCTTAATGAGCTCAAAAGGTTCATCGTGCTAAACCCTGCAGGTGGATTTGATCCGACACGATGATAAGGTTGAGTGGTACTAGTCAAGGACCCAGAGGTTAATTAATTTAAATTGTCAGTAATTTAATTAATTAACGGACATTCGAGATCTTAAACATGGGGGAATGTATGACTCGTAATAAGTGGAGCCCATATGTAAATATGGAGTTTGGTAAGGTAATTCAATGGGGGTCCTTTAGTGGAATGGATCCTTATAAATGGACTGGGTCCATTAGCAGGCCAAGATCCAACTCCTCCTCATGGTCCCTACCGTAGCCCTATATATACCCCATGGTGGCATGAAACCAAGAGGAAAATCGATCCAGATAATTAATCTAATAGATCACAAAACCCTAGCCCCTTCTCTCTAAAAGAGATTATATAATATAATAATATAATAAATTTATATTATTATATTATTAGATATTTTCCTTATTAATCTGTTAATTGACAGATTCTTTATAAATCTGTTAATTAACAGTTTCCTCTCACCCTCTCTCACTCTCTGTGTGCGGTGGCAAAACAGTAGGTTTCCCACTGTTTCTTCTCCACGCAAGGGCTATGCATGCAACGGGAAACAAGTTGATTACTTCCTGTTCCGTTCAAGCAGCTTGCAAACGAGAAGAAAAGCTGCACCGCCGGATTTGCTATTGGCTGAGGAGAGAACAGGTTGCGTAAGCAACCTGTTCTTGGCTGAAGGATGCAAACGGCTGAGGGAATTACAATGCCGTGTTTGCTGTTGGCTGAGGAGAAAACAAGTTGCTTCACGCAACTCATTTTTTGGCTGCAGAATGCAAACGGGAAACGGCTGAGGGAATTGCAACGCCGGGTTTGCTGTTGGCTGAGGAGAAAACGAGTTGCTTCATGCAACTCATTTTTCGGCTGCAGGTTGCAAACAGGTTTGAGGGAATTGCAACGCCGGGTTTGCTGTTGGCTGAGGAGAAAACGAGTTGCTTCACGCAACTCGTTTTTCGGCTGCAGGTTGCAAACAGGTTGGCTGAGAGATAAATCGATTTGTTGTTGGCTGAGGGGAAAACAATTGCTTCACGAAATTTGTTTCTCAGTTGAAGGAAACAAATCGGATGGTTGAGGGAGAACGCAACTTGTTGGTTGGCGGAGGAGGGAATTAATTGGGTTTTGTGTTTGGATTATCTTCTTCTTTGGAGTGGCTGGCGGCATCCCTTTGGTTAGGGGATGGTTGGCGAAAGGAGAAGGGATCGACTTGGTGACCACGGGTCTTGGTAGATCATTACCCACACGACGTCCAAGAGGGGAGGATCATACGGTAGAAGATCATAAGGTAATGGAAGGAATAATTCTACCTTTGGCTCCTTATGTTATTTTGTGCCTTATTCATTCGTCTCGTCATTTCATGTTAGTTAGTTTATTATTTTGGTTTCATATCATGATGAATAATTAACTAACTGGACCCCAACCATAAACACAAAAGTCGGCGATCAACTTGTCGCCTTTTCCACGGTCGAACGATCGAGCAAATCACAAGGCCGATTTTGGTAATTGACTAAGTTGTGATTTGGATCATTCGATACGGCACGAGACGGTCGATGGGAGATGACTCTCCATTTGGATTAATTTTAATCCGTAGATATGGAGAGGTTTTTCGGATTGATCAGGTATTCGCTAGGGAAACCCGCCAAGCCATACCCAACACTATACTAGCTGCCTGTTTATATTAGTACATGCATAAAGTCCTTTACTACGCATTGTAGATAACATGGTGTATGGTGTTACACGGAAGATCATGTTATCAGTCCCTTGCCTAGTATAAGTAGAGGCTCACAACTGAGATGGAATTGGACAAACCATTGGAATGGTTGTAATGTAATTAGGTGTGGTTGGTCTTGACTATAGAATTGCACTAGTGTGCTTTGAGTACATTGAGCAGGACCAAAACCCGAGGTTATCCAATTTGTACTGACTCGATAATTGGATAGGACCTCAGATTTTATAATGGAGTACGATCCCTTAATCCCGATATAATAACGGGCATATATTATTAATTAGTATTTCTTTGATTTGTCAATGGGCGAGATCTATACTATTAGATCGATAGGTCCGGTAAGTTGGGAGATAATATTAATAATATGATATGTCGTTGATTATTGACGGAATCCGTGTCCTGGTGAGTTGGGATGATGATGCCCCCTTGATAAGCTCAAAAGGTTATCATGCTAAACCGTACAGGTGGATTTGATCCGTAATGATGATAAGGTTGAGTGGTACTAATCAAGGATCCAAAAGTTAATTAATTTGAATTGTCAGTAATTTAAATTTATTAACGAGCATTCTATATATTAAACACGTTGGGGGATTGACGACTCGTAATAAATGGAGCCCATATGTAAATATGGGGGTTGGTGAGGTAATACAATAAGGGTCCTTTAGTGGAATGGATCCTCATTAATGGATCAGGTTTGGATCTATTAGCAGACCAAGATCCAACTCCTCCTCATGGTCCCTATCGTAGCCCTATATATACCCCATGGTGGCATGAAACCAAGGGGTTAATCGATCTCATTAATTAATCCAAGAGAACACAGAATAAATCCTAAGTTTTTCCTCTCCTCCTCCTCTCTCTCTCTCTCCCTCTCCCTCTCCCTCTCGGTGGGCGGCGCCGACTCTTCTTCAAGGTGAGCAAATAGCTCACGGCTCTTGGAGATTCAAGACAGAAGTCGCCCATGGGAGCCACCTCGTGTCCATGGTGAGCAAATGGCTCATGGCACCTACTTTCTCCAGCCAATAAACTGCTCGAAGGAAGTAGCCAATTAGCTGCTCGAGGGAAGCAGTTTCTTCTCCACACCATTACCTGTGGAGAAGCGGCTGCTAAGTGGTGAAATGCAAGGGAGAAAGTCAACAATGGTGGGTGTCAGATCTTCATCAGATGGGCTTCGGTCTCCTTCAAGTGGAGATCAGATGAAGTCAACAATGGTGGGCTTCGGTCTCCTTCAAGTGAGATCAGATGAAGTCAACAATGGTGGGCGACGGGTCTTCATCAGGTGGCTTCGGTCTTCTTTAGGTGGAGAAAAAAGGATGCTTCACCAACCTTCGGTCTTCTTCAGATGAAGAGAAGCACAACCTTCGTTGGCCATCGATGGAAAGTTGGATGCACCCTTCTGCTTCCGTGGAGAAAATCTGTTCTCGGCAGATTGGATTTCTCCAAGCAAGTTGTGTAAGTAACTTGGCAGTCCATACAACTTACATCTTGTAGAAAAATTGTTCACGCAATTTTCATGCTGTGGAGGAGTTGCTAATGGTTGTGGTAAAGTTACTCGCAACTTTGCTCAAGGGAGCAAAGCTCAGGCACCGTTAGTGGAGGAGAGGAATAGTATGTTTTGTGTTTGGATTATCTTCTTCCTTGGAGCGGTCAACGACATCTCTTTTGGTTAGGGATTGGTTGGCGCAAGGAGAAGAGATTGACTTGACCACGGTTCTTGGTAGATTGTCGCCCACACAACGTCCAAGAGGGGAGGGTCATACGGTAGAAGATCGTAAGGTAATGGAAGGTATAATTCTTCCTTTGGCTCCTTATGTTGTTTTGTGCCTTATTTATTTGCCTCATCATTTCATGTGAGTTATTTAATTATTTTGATTGTAAATCATAGCCAATAATTAATTAACTGGACCCCAACAATAAACACAAAAGTCGGCGATCCACTCGTCGCCTTTTCCGCGGTCGAACAGTCAAGCAAATTACAAAGCCGATTTTTATAATTGGCCGAGATGTAATTTGAATTGTTCGATATAGCACGAGATGGTCGTTGGGAGATGGGTCTCCATTCGGATTAATTTTTTAATCCATAGACATGGAGAGATCTCTCGGAACAACCAAGTATTCGCTTAGGAAACCTGCCAAGCCATATCCAACACCATCTAGCCTTCCTGGAGAAATCCTCCTGAGATCTACTGACCATGGGTCTCATCTTGACTCTTAGAGCTCCCCCTTGAGCTCTTAGCCTTAGTCACCTCCCTAGGTGACTCATTTATAATGGCAAGACCGCACCGGTGTACATCCGGTACTTCTTGACCTACAACTCTAATCTTCTTAACTTTGTACACCTTGTTCATGATTAAGTTCTTGTCTGCCCTTTAAATGGCTTTCTCTTGCCATTTTTAGCCTTCCCCTTACTATAGTCATATGACATCCTTGCATATGACTCTTCCATAGCATTTGATCTCATAGATCGGTATCCTAGACCCGATCTATCATTGTCGGGGTTTTGACTACTCACCACCATGCCTAAACCCTTAGATCCAAAAATTAATCTATCTAGGTTTTTCTCTAATTTATCAAGCTTTGCCCTCAAGGTTTAATTTTCCCTCTCTAGGTTCTTAACCTTAGCATCACCATGTCCATCTTGGACATTTCTAGATCTACCCATTTGTCTAGGCATGTGTCTCCCTTTCTTTGGATTAATACCTTGGTCCTTAGTTCTAAAAGCTCTAGGTTTATCATGATACAAAAATTCCTTAGGGTTTTGATACACAACATTAGCCCTATTTTTATCACAATATCTAAAGCCAAAATTATGCATAGGTAAATAATTATCATTATTTCTAACATGCATGGAGGAATTTGGAAAATGCTTAAAGATATGGATTACCTCCCTTACCCTTGTAGCTCCCCCTTGATATGAGCTTTTCTTCTTCCCTTTCTCCTCCTACTTCCTCAAATGCTTTAATTTCTTGAATTCTCCTTCCCTTGAACATTTGGTGTGCTAGAGTCCTAGCTCACCACACATGAAGCACCTAATGTGCTTCTTCTCTTTCTTTTCCCTACAACCCATGTTAGATTTTAAATAAATTGACTTAGGTTTAGAGTTTACCTCCTTTTTACCTAATGGACACTTGTCCTTGTAGTGCCCCTTCTTGTTGCACCCAAAGCAAATAATGTGGTGTTTTGACTTGGCTTTGGTGGAGGTGGATGCTTCTTTTTGCTCCGATATTGAGAATGGTCTCTCCTCCCCCTCAATCCTTGAAGTGGAGACTTCCTCTTCCCTTTTTGATGAAGTGGATGGTTCTTCATCTTCTGGTGCCACTTCACATAAGGAGATGGATGAATTTTTTTCTCTTTCTCCTCCTCTTCGAATGTTGAGCTTCTTTCCTCATCCGATTGGTCCTTCTCTTCTTCTTGGACCATTAAGCTCATTTCTTCTAGCTCCTCTACTAATTGAGCTTGTGTAGGGTTTTCATGTAGAGCAATTACATTTCTCCATAGCTCATGAGCACACTTATACTCACCTACACTATTAATCACATCATTAGGCAAAACACTACGTAATATTGAAATTACCTTCTCATTTGCCTTTGATTGTGTTTGTTGCTCCTTGGTCCAAAATCTTGGTCGAAGCTTCTTCCCATGTTTATCTTTCGGGAATTCAAATGGCTCTTCTAGCGCTATCATGAAATTCCAATCCATGCCGAACCATGGCTTTGTCCGCATCCTCCAATACTCGAAACTCTTGTGATCATAGGGAGGTGGAACATTGATATCATCCCCTAATCTTTCTTCAATCGCCATTTCCTCTACTTTTTGCTCTCTCGGTGGTTAGTCTGTAGATGAGCGAACCTCACTTTGATACCACTTGTTGAGACCTTGATGTTTAGCTAGAGGAGGGTGAATAGCTTCTTTTCGATTTTCTTCCTGCACATGTTAGCAAGCGCAAGCGGAAACTTAACAAAAACAACCTAAAACAATGTTAACACCATACCTTTATGTGGTTCGGAGATGATACTCCTACTCCACAGCTGTCCGTAAGGTAGACGATCCCGATCCATCAGTGGATGACTCCCCAGAACACCTCTGGCTAGCACTTGTCGCTCCTTGTATGTGGGAAACCTCGCCACAATCCTTTCACAACTTCTGAGCACTTGTAGGCTACTAACAGGCCTTACCCAAGCTTGTTTCGCCAAGGAAACTCAGCAAAAAATAAGCCCTCTTAAATAATGCTCGATACTGTTTTGACTGTTACCAATCGACTGATGCTAAGACCAGTCAACTGGTCCTCGTGAATTTGAATCTCACAACCCGACGATTCAAATTTGGTTGACACCAGTCGACTGATCGCAGGATCAGTCGACTGATCTTTCTGTGCTCTACATCAGTCAACTGATCCAAGCATCAGTCGAATGCCACCTTTCCAAACCCATGGTTTCCCTTCTCGATTACAATTCTCTCAGCACTCCAACCCTAGAATTTTCCTTCCCGAATACAATTCTCTCAGCACTCGAATCCTCATGACTTAGCTGACTCTTCATCCAACAGCCTCGACCTGTTGCCTTCAAGCCTTCTTCGACTTTAGCTCTCGTCCCTCGGATGCATGCAAGCCCACGACTCGTCTTCCATGCCATCCTTCGCGTATGCCTCGAAGTGCGCTTCTCTCGGCTCATCATTCCTGCTTCCAGCAGCCTTGATCTGTTGCCTTCAAGCCTTCTTCGACTTCGGCTCTCATCCCTTGGATGCATACAAGCCCACGACACGTCTCCTCATGCCATCCTTCGCGTATGCCTCGAAGTTCGCTTCCCTCGGCTCATCGTCCCTGCTTTGTCCGCGGTCCTCGGATGCATGCAAGCCAATGACTTGTCTCCCCATGCCATCCTTCACCAGACCCGAAGACGTCCAACTAAGTCCATGTGTATCTGCAAACCTGCACACTCACATACACATATTACATTAACATGAAATCCTAACTTAATCATATTGACACACACATCAAAACCCATGATCTACCCGATCACACTTGGGTCAATTGCACCAACAGAGTCAACCAGAACCCAGGGTTGGTTAAGGTGACCAAGGGTTAGCCAAACAGGACCTGATGTTTGGTAGGATGATCAAACCTAAATTTAATCTGGTTAATATACTGAGGTTTGATCAGTTAGAACAATGGTTATCTAAACAAGATCTAATGTATAGCAGAAAACCCAAGGTTTGTCAGTTAGACCAAGGAGTGCGCCAAACAGGACTTGATATTTGGCAGAAGAGAAGTCTAGTCAAGATTAATATACTAGAAAAATAAATCTTTATCAAAGCCAAAGAATGTCCTAGTTAACCTAGGCACGAAGTCCTGGTTCGAGAAATTGGGCACTAAGTCCTGGCTGGGGGCTGGACACCTAAGACCTGACCGAGGGTTGGCCACGAAGTCCTGGTTTGAGGAATTGGGCACTATGTCCTGGCCGAGGGCTAGGCACCTAAGACCTGACCAAGGGTTGGGCACGAAGACCTGGTTCGAGGAATTGGCACTAAGTGTTGGTGCAGGAAGCACCATATCGAACCTAGTTTTGATATTGGCAAAGGATTCAAAGTTAAGTTTATTTGTGATCTAATAAAGTTACTTGAGTGTGCAGAAAGAAGTCCTAGCGAAGGGCTGCTAGGCACCTGGCGAAGGAATGCCAGGACACAAAGCCCTAGCAAAGGACAGCTAGGCACCTGGCGAAGGACTGCCATGATACAAAGCCCTAGCAAAGGACGGCCAGGATACAAAGCCCTAGCGAAGGACTGCTAGGCACCTGGCGAAGGAATGCCAGGATACAAAGCCCTAGCGAAGGACTGCTAGGCACCAGGCGAAGGATTGCTTGGAACCGAATACTTAGCGAAGGACTGTTAGGCACCAGGCGAAGGACTGCTTGGTACTAAAGACCTGGCGAAGGACAGCTGGGCACCTAGCGAAGGACTGCTGGGCAAAAGTCCAACCGGAGGAGCCGGTTGAAAACAGGTAAATTCTCCTGAGAGGAGTAGGTTAGGATGAATTTCCCGTCGAGGGAACAGTAGGCATCGGTTTGACCTATGGCTCCATTTTGGAGACCCAAAGTCAGAACCAAGACAGCTAAGGCTGTATAAAACTAATACTTGATTGCTTTATGTTGTTTTGGACTAACCCTGGATGTAGGACCGAAGGAATGAGTGTCTGCAGCTCAGAACGCCTCAAAGGAGAGAGGCAACAGCTGAGTAGGGCGCCCCCAGTGTCCCGGGCGCCCCCAAGGTCAAGGCAAAACAAGTTAACCAAGAGTACGCTTCGGAAGCTTGCTGGGCAGGGCGCTTCCATGCTCCCGGGCGCCCCCGTGCTCCCGGGAGCCCCCAGTGCCCAGGGCGCCCTGGGCTCAAGCCAACGAAGAGGATAAACTTCATCCAGCTGAGAAGCCGCTGAAAGGGTCAACCAGGGCGCCCCCAGTGTCCCGGGTGCCCCCACAGTCAACCCTCAGCCCTATTCGAGTGGGATAAGGGCTGACCGAGACTTGCTCGGATCAGGTGACACGTGGGGGGGCGCCCCTAACGTTCAGGTCGCCCCGAGAGGCTATAAAAAGCCCCTCGACCCCAAGGCTTCGAACAAAAACTTCTTCCAACGCTTTCACGCTCTTCTACTCGAGGCGCTCTGCTACAGAAACCTCCCAACTCGAGATACAAGCGCCGACGACGTCCCTCTGCTCCGAGATACATTCCACACCGGACGTCGGTAACGAAGAGCTGTCTTTTTCTTTACTGCACTATTATTGTAATCATCCTTCTGTAAACTGTTTTGCACACATATAGAATTACCCACAGTAAACGGTCAACGACCGTAGGCCTTGGAGTAGGAGCCGACCGCGACTCCGAACCGAGTAAAATCTTGGTGTTTGCGTGTTGTTTGTTTTTAATTTCCGCTGTGCATTCTCTATCTTTCAATCCGAAACGTTTTACGATATTCACCCCCCTCTATCGTTATTCTCGATCCATCAAGTGGTATCAGAGCGGGGAAGCTCAAATTTGGTGCAACCACCAACTTGAGAGTTTTTCAGATTTTTGTAATTATTTTATCTTTTTTAATCTTTCTCGTTAATCAAGGTTGGTGCAACGCCTTTTTCAATTTTGAATCTTCATTTTTTTTCCATAAGTCAGAATTGATATAACGATCAAGTGTTAAAAAATTGTCATGAACTTTTTTATATTATTATTTTAATATTTTTTCGAAATTCGTGCTATCTTAATTTGAGCAAATTTTTCTTTAATTCATGTTTTACTAATCAGAATTGATAAAGCCAACTTTTTCAAAAGAAAAATTATCATAAATTCTTATTATTATTTTTTATTATTCTACCTCGAAATTCGTGCAATATTTATTTTGAGCAATTTTTTTCTCCCACACCACTAATCCAAGACCAAGTCTTGGTACATTTTTATTTCTCTTGTGTACAAGATTAAACTAAATGGCCAACCAAGAATGGAACAGTGCCCGTCCACCACTCTTCTCTGGCGAAAACTTCAATTGTTGGAGGAGTCAAATGGAGTTCCATCTGAAGACCCATATGGACATATAGATGATCATTCAAACAGGGTTCTACCTCCCTACAGAAGATGGACTATCATTTACGTGGGACCAACTGGATTAACCAACCCTACGGAAGATCAAGACGGATGCAAGGGCAACTGCAATCCTACAATGTGGCCTAACCAATGAAGAATTGAAGCGGGTCGGATCCTTCAACTGTGCCAAGGAGATGTGGGAAAAGTTAATCAATCTACACGAAGAGAGCTCCGATATTGAAGAGTCAGCACCCGACTTCAAAGTTGACTCCGGATCAGAAGATGAGATAGAATCCATACTTGCCTGCAAATCTGAGCCAGAGTCAGAAGACAAAGTGACTAAGACAAAAATGGTAACCAATTTTGAATTTGTTATAGATTTACAATTAAATAATCAAACTGATACTATGATGGTCAAGGAAGGTATAATTTCAAGTGCAGGGAAAACTCCAAAGAAGAAGCTTCAACCTGTACCCGAGTCTGACTCAGACTCAGAATCTGACGATGAAGGAAGGGATCCTTGGAAACTGGTCTGGTTGGCTCGCGACCGCTACAAAATGCCGAAGAAACAATCAAGCAAAAGAGAAATGGCTAGAATCAAGGGGGAGATTCCCAACCGGGAATCAAAAGGTAAATTTACAGTATTTAAAAATCCAATATTTACCATGAATAACATGATTAATTTATACAAATTAGTTAAGGTTAATATGTTAGAAAACATAATTAACAACCATGCTGATTTTAAAAACCCAGAGTATTATTTCAATTATGATATAACTTAGCTCATTTTTTTTGTCATGTTTACTTTTTTTGCTTAGAATTAGGATTGGTTAGTATAAGGACTAAGTCAATTAACTGAAATTTGAACCACATAGTATTGGGTGACGGTGAGATGATAGTACGTTAGGGAAGCCAATTCTAATAAGGTCAAGTATACTCTACTTGGTCTCTTTAGACTGGTGAAACTAGCCGAAGCTACCGATCCAAGACCCAAGCTAGTTAGACCAGAATTTTTCAAGAAATAGTTTTGAAAATGAAATTTCACTAAAAGGCTTTGTCAAGGAAAGGGTTGATGATCCAATAAGGCTACGGCCAAAGAGGGCCTTGTGCCTCGCCAAGACCTGGAAGCCAATTTTTGAAATTTAAATTTAATTTACTCTTTGTTAAATTTGTATCTAACACAAATTTTCAGTTAATTTTAGATTCAAATATCTCTTTTCAAAATAAATTTAAATTGGGTTTAAAAATTAATTTAAATTTTCAAAATTAATCATGGCCTTTTCAAAATAATTCTATCTATCAAAACCTGTCTCACAAAAACCCATAAGGCAAACGTGATTGATAACTCTAGAATGGGTAAGAAGGTAAAAATTAATTTAAATAAAATTAAGTTTATCTTTGTACTGGTGTTAAATTCTGTAACATAGAACTTGATTATTGCTTGATTCAATGGTCAAACCATGGCCAAAATAGTCATACCATTGTCAAAACAGTCAATCTTAGTCAACACTAAAATCCCTTAAGGCACTTAGATAAAGTCAGACGTGTCAGATACAAAGGGGTTTTTTTTGTTTTTTTTGTTTTGTTTTTCCAAAATTTTTTCAAAAACCTTATGCTCTAAAACTTATTATCATCTCAAAATGAGGTTTTCAAAAATTGATTCAAA
The DNA here is from genome assembly GCA_024364735.1 of Boesenbergia rotunda. Taxonomy (NCBI): domain Eukaryota; kingdom Viridiplantae; phylum Streptophyta; class Magnoliopsida; order Zingiberales; family Zingiberaceae; genus Boesenbergia; species Boesenbergia rotunda. Next base: position 54,356 of record JAGFNQ010006483.1, read on the forward strand.
AACCTTCCTATATTACTATCTCTTTGAAGAACATTATCATTTCAAAATTTTCTTCGGGGCTTATGCTTTAAAAATTATCTTCATTTCAAGTTGTGTTTTCAAAAATTTATCTCCTTAAAAGTTATCATACTCAGAAGGTTATTCAAAATTATTCTTTTGATTTTAATAAACCCTAAAGACACAGAGGAAGGTCCACTTCATGATCTATAAGGACTCCTAGGATGTGTCAAATTTAGGGGGAGTTTGAGTCAAAAGAAGAATTTCTGAAATATTTTTTTTGTAATCATTTGTTTTGAAGTTATCAGATAATTCTTATAATTTAAATCAAACCTTAAAACTCAGAGGAAGATCGCTTGTAGTCAACAAGCTTCCTAGGACTGGGTCAAGTTTAGGGAGAGATGAAATTAAAAGAATTATTGAACATTTTCAAAATTAGATGTTTTCATGCACTGCATGTTTAAAATCTTTTTGAGGACTTAAATAATTTTTCTTTCAAAATACCATTATTTTATTTTTCAACATAAAATAATGGCTTATGAAATTATTTTTGAAATAATATTTACTTGGGTTGGAGAAATTTCCAGGACACTTAGGAAAATATCCTTGTAATCAACAAGGTTTCCTAGGATTGTGTCAGACTGGAAAAGAAACCTAGTCAAGTAAAATATTATGTTTTCAAAAATTGCATAATATCTTTTAAAAGTACTTCTATTTTTCAAAATATAATGTTTTCAAAAGTACTAATACTTTTCTAAGGCAATAGTATTCTAAGTACGTGAATTTTCTAAAGATTTGCCTATAAATACAAAATCTTTTTTCAAAATTGCACAATACTTTCAAAGTGGAGTTTTGTTGGTGCAATTTAAGCTTTTGCTATGCTTTCAAGAATTATACTGACTATTTTTATGTTTTCAAAATTCATAAGATCTGATACACAAACTTTTTCTTAAAACTTATTTTAAAATATATTTTTTATTGATATATATAGCCAAGGGGGAGAGCAAGAAAGAGAGAATGGAATATTTTTTCTCCTTTTCGAAAAGCAAAAATTTCTAAGTGTTTTAAATTTTTATGTCATGTTTTTCCTAAGTAAAATTTTTCTTAGTAAACAAAATTTGTCTGAGTAAAAACTTTTTGAAAATGTTGGCAAATGTTCCTAAGTAAAGTTTTTTGGTTGAAAAACTTGTCTAGAAAATTCTTAAAGATTGTGTTTTTTTAAAAAATACACAAAGTATTTCCAAGCATATTCTTTTAAGTGTACAAATTCTTTTAAAACAAAATTTTCCCAATTCTCAAAGTTGAAATTTTTTAGGGAAATTTAGATTCAAAATTTTGCCTAAGTAATTTTTTATTGTAAAAGCTTTTAACAAAATTTAGGCTTGCTTTTCAAAAGTGTTTGTTGATACAAATGCTTTTACTCTTTTTTGAAACACCTTGTCAAAAACCTATTTTTGGTAAAACTCAAAACTCCCTATTAGAAACCTTGTTCGCCCATGTATGTTTTTGATATATGTCAAAGGGGGAGGAAAGGTCAAAGTTAAGTGTTTTATAACACAAGTATTCAGGTTTTAGGGGGAGTATGAGAAATAAAGAATTTTTTCAACTCTACATTTATTCTGTTCATAAACAGTTATACTTCATTGTTTACCTTATGTTCTTAACTATTATAAGTTTTTAACTTAACTTTGAATTGTGTTGCCATAAATCAAAAAGGGGGAGATTATTAGTGCAGGAAGCACCATATCGAACCTTGTTTTGATATTGCAAAGGATTCAAGTTAAGTTTATTTGTGATCTAATAAAGTTATTTGAGTGTGTAGAAAGAAGTTCTAGCGAAGGGCTGCTAGGCACCTGGCGAAGGAATGCCAGGACACAAAGCCCTAGCAAAGGACAGCTAGGCACCTGGCGAAGGACTACCAGGATACAAAGCCCTAATGAAGGACTGCTAGGCACCTGGCGAAGGACTGCCAGGACACAAAGCCCTGGCGAAGGAATGCCAGGATACAAAGCCCTAGCGAAGGACTGCTAGGCACCAGGCGAAGGATTGCTTGGAACCGAAGACCTAGCGAAGGACTGCTTGGTACTAAAGACCTGGCGAAGGACAGCTGGGCACCTAGCGAAGGACTGCTGGGCAAAAGTCCAACCGGAGGAGCCAGTTGGCAACAGGTAAATTCTCCTGAGAGGAGTAGGTGAGACGCGTTCCCCGTCGAGGGAGCAGTAGGCGTCGGTTCGACCTAGGGCTCCATTTTGGAGACCCAAAGTCAGAACCAAGACAGCTAAGGTTATATAAAACTAATACTTGATTGCTTTATGTTGTTTTGGACTAACCCTGGATGCAGGACCAAAGGAATGAGTGTCTGCAGCTCAAAACGCCTCAAAGGAGAGAGGCAACAGCTGAGTAGGGCACCCCCAGTGTCCCGGGCGCCCCCAAGGTCAAGGCAAAACAAGTTAAGCAAGAGTACGCTTCGGAAGCTTGCTAGGCAGGGCACCCCCATGCTCCCGGGCACCCCCAGTTCCCGAGGCGCCCCGGGCTCAAGCCAACAAAGAGGATAAACTTCATCCAGCCGAGAAGCCCGCTGAAAGGGTCAACCAGGGCGCCCCCAGCATCCCGGGCGCCCCCACAGTCAACCCTCAGCCCTATTCAAGTAGGATAAGGGCTAACCGAGACTTGCTCGGATCGGGTGACATGTGGGGGGGCGCCCCCAACGTTCAAGGCGTCCCGAGAGGCTATAAAAAGCCCTTTGACCCCAAGGCTTCGAACAAGAACTTCTTCCAACGCTTTCACGCTATTCTACTCGAGGCGCTCTGCTACAGAAACCTCCCAACTCGTGATACAAGTGCCGACGACATCCCTCTGCTCCGAGATACATTTCACACCGGACGTCGGTAACGAAGAGCTGTCTTTTTCTTTACTGCACTATTATTGTAATCATCCTTCTGTAAACTGTTTTGCGCACATATAGAATTACCCGCAGTAAACGGTCAACGACCGTGGGCCTTGGAGTAGGAGCCGACCGCGACTCCGAACCAAGTAAAATCTTGGTGTTTGCGTGTTGTTTGTTTTTAATTTCCACTGTGCATTCTCTATCTTACAATCCGAAACGTTTTACAATATTCACCCCCCCTCTATCGTTATTCTCGATCCAACACTAAGTCCTGGCGAGGGTTGGGCACCGAAGTCCTGGTTCGAGGAATTGGGCACGAAGTCTTGGTCCGAGGGATCGAGCAACATAACTGAGCGATGACTAAGGACAAAAGTAGAGACGGGTCGAGGTTCAGATGTATCGAGATCCAGGAGTCTCGGAGGCTATGTTAAAGTCCAACCGGAGGTCCCGGTTAGCAAAAGCAACTTCTCCAGGGTGGAGTAGGTTAAGACACGTTCCCCGGGAAAGGGAACATTAGGCATCAGTTCAACCTAGGGTTTCAAAAGAAATCCAAAGTCAGAACCAATATTTAAGGCTAACATTATCTCTATATTTGTCTTATGTTTGATTGTCTTGCAAGTACCTAGAGTTGGAGGCAAGGCAGAAGAGCAAACGCAGGGGAAATGACACCTGAGAGGAGCATCCATGGCTCCCCCCATCCTTTAGGGCGCCTTCAACGTGTTGGGTATGGCTTGGCGGTTTCCAAGACAACCACGGGGTCGTACTTGAGAGACCTCTCTATGTCTACCGATTAAAAAAATTTAATCCGAATAGAGACCCATCCCTCTAACGACCGTTTCGTCATCGTGTTAATTAATCAAAGTTACAACTTAGCCAAAACCAAGGTTAAGGCCTTGTAACTTTCCGAATTAATTAACCGTGAAAATGACGACGATTTGGATCGCCGATTTTTGTGTTTATCTTCGGGGTCCAGTTAGTTAATTATTGTCTATGATAACAAATCAAAATAATTAACAAACATATATAAAATGACGAGACAAAGTAACCATGTCACAATTAAAACATAGCAAAGGAAAACGGAGCTCGTGAGAGTTATACCTCGTCGTTTACCTCGCAGTCTTCTACCTTAAGACCCTCCCCTCCTGGACGTCATGTGGATGACGATCTACCAAGACACGGAGTCTCCAAGGCGCCCACCAATTCCACCATCTTCTTCCCTTATTCTCACGCCAACTAAAAAAAAAACCTAGCTTAGGGTTTCAGGTCGGCCACCCTTCGCCTTCACCCTTGCGCCGCCGACAGCCACCAAGATCCCAATGAGCTCTGGCCACAAGGGAGCTGAAGTGGAGGGGAATAGGAACTGAACAAGAAAGATGAAGTAAAGAGAGCAAAAGCAACTTCTCCAGGGTGGACTAGGTTAAGGCGTGTTCCCCGGGAAAGGGAACATTAGGCGTCAGTACGACCTAGGGTTTCAAATGAAATCCAAAGTCAGAACCAATCTTTAGGCTAAGATTATTTGTATATTTGTCTTATGTTTGATTGTCTTGCAGATACCTAGAGTTGGAGGCAAGTTAGAAGAGCAAACGCAGGGGAAATGACACCGCAGAGGAGCATCCACAACGCCCCCATGCTTTAGGGTGCCATCAAGGTGTTGGGTATGGCTTAGCGGTTTCCAAGACAACCACGGGATCGTACCTGAGAGACCTGTCTATGACTACGGATTAAAATAATTTAATCTGAATAGAGACCTGTCCCTCTAACGACCGTTTCGTCATCATGTTAATTAATCCAAGTTACAACTTAGCCAAAACCAAGGTTAAGGCCTTGTAACTTTCTGGATTAATTAACCGCGAAAAAGATGACGATTTGGATCGCTAGTTTTTGTGTTTATCTTTGAGGTCCAGTTAGTTAATTATTGTCTATGATAACAAATCAAATAATTATCAAACATAGATTAAATGATGAGACAAAGTAAGCATGGCACAATTAAAACATAGCAAAGGAAAACGGAGCTCGTGAGAGTTATACTCGTCGTTTACCTCGCTGTCTTCTATCTTATGACCCTCCCCTCCTGGACGTCGTGTGTGCGATGATCTACCAAGACGCGGAGTCTCCAAGACGCCCAACAATTCCACCATCTTCTTCCCTTATTCTCATGCCAACTTAAAAAAAACCTAGCTTAGGGGTACCGGTCGGCCACCCTTCGCCTTCACCCTTGCACCGTCGGCAACCACCGCCGACCCTTGCTTCTCCTCCTCCACCACCGACACCGCAAGAAGACCCTCCCTGCCGCTGGCAAAGCCTCGTTCAGTCCCTGGGTGATCACGCACAAGAGAGAGGATGAAGAAAGGAAAGGAATTGAAGAGAAACAAGCCCTCTTCAATCCTTTTCCAGCAGCTTCTTCCTCCTCCTCTACCAGCGCCGACCACCCTCTATCTCCACCCGCCGACCACCTCTTCTTGATCTGTCACCTTCCGCCACAAAGGAGAAGATCAACCCTCCTTATCTTGTGTATTCCGGCGACCAAGAAGAGAGGGAAAAGAGAGATGAAAGCAAAGAAAACCTAGGGTTTTCTATCCACCACCTCCGGCGCCCTAGGAGAGAGAGGAGAGAGAGAGAAGAGGAGAGGATTTTGGGTTTTTGTAATTAGAATTGATTAGCCCTGGTTTCATGACTCTATGGGGTATTTATAGGGCTAAGATAGGGACCATGAGGAGGAGTTGGTTCTTAGCCCGCTAATGAATCCAAACCCGATCCATTAATGGTGATGCATTCCACTAAAGGATCCCATTGTAATTTCTCACCAACCCCCATATTTTCATATAAGCTCCACATATTACGAGTCGTCCATCTCCCCGTGTTTAAGATATCGTATGCCCGATAATTAATTTAATTTATTGATAATTAAATTAATTATCCTCTTTATCTTTGATTAGTACCACTCAACCTTTTCATCATACCGGACCATAGTCCACTTGCAAGATTTGGCATGACGATCCTTTTGAGCTCACCAAGGGGGCATCATCATCCCGACTCACTAGGACACAGATTCCGTCAATAATCAACAACACATCATATTACTAATATTATCTCCCAACTTACCGGGTCTATCGATCTAACAAAATAGATCTCATCCATTGGTAAATCAAAGAAATAATAATTAATAATATATGCCCGTCATTATTTCGGGATTAAGAGATCATACTCCATAATATTATTCGAGGTATAATCCAATTTACTAAGTCAGTACAAAATTGGATGCCCTCTCTTTTGGTCCTACTCAATGTACACAAAGTACACTAGTGTAATTCTATGGTTAATATAAATCACACCTAATTACACTACAACCATCCCGATGGTTTGTCCAACTTCATCTCAGTTGTGAGCCTCTTTCTTATACTTCGGCAAGGAACCTGGTAACATGATCTTCTATGTGATACCACGCACCATGTTATCTACAATGCCAAGTATTAGACATTTTGTGCACATACTAATATAAACATGCACTGTGTGATTTTCCGATTCTCTTTAAAATGTAGATGTATCATAACCAAAAGCAAGACTTTTAGTATACATCCTAACACAAGGTTCCATCCCAGGCGCCCTAGATGGTTCTAGCGCCCTGGATGACTAGTTTTATCCCTGCGCGAAGTTTGTGGTTGCAGATCAGATTTGACCGCCTATAGAGTGCCTCAGAGGCCTCTAGGGCGCCCTAGACACTACTATAAAAGGGGCTTCGACCCCTCAACTCAGAACAAAACTTGCAAGATTTTCTAAACATTCTGAGCAAAGAAAAATCGCTAGAGACAAAGCTTTACGACCAAGGAGGCTGCACTTCGGACTTCCGGATTGGCCGGACCTTCGACTTTCTATTTGGTTTGCTTTTATTTTACGCACTTAATTTAATTATTCTTTGGTTGTAAACTTGAACTGCAAGACGGGTTTGTCCGCCTTCGAAAAGTCCGGAAAGGAGACCATTAGTAGACTATGTTTGAGTGCTTAGGCCTTCGACGTACTGACCCTCGGGGGTTGGGAACCAAGTAAAAATCCGCGTGTCTTCTGTGTTGTGTCTTTCTTTTGTTTTATTATTTTCCGTTGTGCACTAATGTTTGGACCTTTCCGTTTAGCTATAGGGGGAGGTGCTTTTCAATTTTTCTTCCTACAATGGTTAGCAAGCGCAAGCGGAAATCTTAACTATAAACTAAAACAATGCTAACACATCACCTTTACATAGTTCAGAGATGAAACTCTTACTCCACGGCAGTCCGTAAAGTGGATGATCACGATCTTTCGGTGGATGATTCCCCAAAGCACCTCTGGCTAGCTCTTATAGCTCCTTGTGGGTGGAGAAACCTCGCCACAATCCTTTGACACGACCTGAGCACTTGTAGGCTACTAATAGGCTTTTACCAAGTTTGTTTTTCCAAGACGAAATAGCCAAACACAAGCTCTCTTAAATAGAGCTCAATACTGTTTTGACCGTTACCAGTCGACTGGCCCTGGGGCAGTCGACTGGTCCTCGCAAATTTGAATGTCACCGCCTGACGATTCTCTTTCTGGTTGACACCAATTGACTGCATCAGTCGACTGATCATGCATCAGTCGACTGATCTCTCTGTGCTTTACCTCAGTCGACTAATCAAGCATCAGTCGACTGCCACCTAAGGTTTCCCTTCCCGAGTATAATTCTCTAAGCACTCGAACCCTAGGATTTCCCTTCCTGTGTACAGTTCCCACAGCACTCGAATCCTCATGACTCAGTTGACTCTTCATTCAGCAGCCTCGACTTTTGCCATCAAGCCCTCTTCGACTTTGGCTCTCGTCCCTCGGATGCATGCAAGCCCTCGGCTTATCTCCCATGCCATCCTTCATGTATGCCTTGAAGTCCACTTCCTTCGGCTCATCGTCCCTGCTTTGTCCACGGTCCCTCGGATGCATACATGTCCACGGCTTGTCTCCACACACCATCCTTCACCGAACCCGAAGACGTCCATCTAAATCCGGCAAACCTACACACTCAATTACACATATTAGATCAACATGAAACCCTAACTTAATCATATTGACACACACTTCAAAACTCATGATCTACCTGATCAAACTTGGGTCAATTGCCCCAACAATCTCACCCTTTTTGATGTGTGGCAATATGTTTAAGTTAGGTGCAAAAACAACAATAACAATTGAAAATTACAGACATAGTAAATTAAGTAGCATAAACATGCATCCTCCCCCTTAACCTATACCCTCCACATAATTTTTAATTTTTCATAACCACAAGTTAAGTTAAACCTAACTTAAACCACAGGGTCTCCCCCTTTGACACCATCAAAACAATTACCCCAAGCAATACTTACCATTGGTATCAATGAGAACACCATCCTATTTCTGAAAACCCCCAGAAATTAGAAAACAGCAGCACAGTCGACTGCGTCAGTTACCAGTCGATTGGTGCCTTCAATCAGCAAACCCACAGAAAGATCAATCGACTGCCCCAAGGGCAGTTGACTAATCATAGAAGTCTGAATTTTCAGCCGAAATTCTGAAACTCCTAACAAATTCCATAAAATTTGAAAAATTCTGAAATTTTGCAAGCATATTTCTTATGATGTATTCTATCCTGGAAAAATATTGTAACATCCAATAATTTTCATGAATTATTAGGAATTTTTCTGAATTTTTTGGTAATTTTTTGAAATAAAAATAAAAAGAAAAAGAAAAGGGTCGGGCGGAGGTTTGATCTCGCGACCACGGGGCAAGCCAGTCCTTAAGCGGGCTCAGCTAGCCAGAAGGTTGGGGGTATCAAGCAGAGAAAAGGATGGATCGAAATTATGTTATAGGTAAGTAAGTTCGTTTCATGAAGAGATGTTTCAACTTCCGCTTAAGTTGCGTTAAATCCCCTTTTTGGGATTGTGGTGGGCGGAAAACAGAGGGAAAGGGGGCTGCGAAAAAAGGGAGAAAACAAGGGTTTTCTTCCTCCTTCTTCTTCCTCTTGAGTAGAGAACCTAGGGCTTCTTTCCTAGGGCCAAGGAGTGATGTTCCTCGCAAGGAAGAGGAAAGGAGTCCTACGCTAGGATTTTACGATATACTTAGTGAGTTTTCTTCAAACAAAGGGTAAGTAGATCACTCACCTGCAATAGAAGTAGCTTCGTTATGTAGTTTCACGTTGTAGAACCTTGATTTTGTGATTTAAGTGCATGCTCTAAAACTATTTTAATAGTGTGTTTTAAGTTTCTCAAGAAAACATGTTTTTATCATAGAATTTGAATTTGAGTAGGTTTTGTATGTGTGATCTAAGCATGATAAGACCAAGTTCTTGAAAAGTCCCAAAAATGAGTTTTGGGGATAAGGGCACCCAAAGTGTTCGATGAAAGTTCAAAGTGAGAAGGATAAAAGTTTTGTAGTGCAAAAAGAAAGATATCTTGATAAGTATAGCATCATGAGTAAGAAAGTATTTTACTTTTGTAAAGTGACATATACCGGGCAAATGAGAGGCCCACAGAAAGTTAGAAAGAAGCTCTAATAGGGTCCGCGCATTGGTACATTGATACCAGGTACAATGTCAAGGCCTAGAAAGTTGATTATTATTTTGAAGTATATGAGTATATGTAAGTGTTTCAATTTTCTTAAGTGCATGTTTTGTTACGTATGTTAACATGGTTATGTTACAAGCATGTTAAAGAGCAAGAGCAAAGAAGTTAGTGTTTTAAAGTATGGAAACATATATGTATCATGTCTCAAAAGAAATCATAAGTATGTTATGTTTGCAAGTGTTTTGATGCAAGTAAATGTTTTCAAGCATGTTTGAGCATTATAAGTGTATGAAAGTTCCCATGTGCAAATAGTTTCAAGTGCATATATTTTGAAACAAGCATCCTTTGAAAAGAGCATGTTTATCATTGATTGCATGGTTTTGTGAGTTAGGATTTACTTACTAAGCAAATCGCTTATTAGTTGCATTTCCTTCTATTGCAGATAAAGGTAAAGAAAAACATAAGCTAAGGAGGCGAACAGGACTTGCATTGATGTTCAGTGGCGGTGGCCGTGGGAGAGATCTTTAGGTTAAGTCTTATAGAAACTTGTGGTTGGTGTTTTCGATTGGTAGAACGTAAGGATTTTGTTTAAACTTTGCATAGAGACAAAGTTGAGTACAAACTCTAGTATAGATTTCATATGTTTTGATAGTTTATTAAATTTCGTAGAGATCCTAATTGCAAGCTGATGGATTTGTTTTGGGTTGCTAAGATGTTTATAAAACCGGTATAGAGTATAGATTTGGAGTTATTTATCTATATGCTTTGGAAGTGTATGAATTATGGACCCTTGAAAGGAGTTCCCAGGTCTGAAACTGCAGCTTTCAGGCGTGCCAGTCGACTGGTTCAGATACCAGTCGACTTCCCTATCGAACAGAACCTTCTGTTCGATGCACCAGTCGACTGCCAAGAGGCCAGTCGACTGGTGCCACGCATAGAAAGTTTCTGTGGCTGACACCAGTCGACTGGCCTTCTAGCAGTTGACTGGTGCCATTGGAAAAAAAATCACAGCAAGTTAAGGGAAGTCAAGTAGTTGTAACCTAAGGCTAAGGATAAGGTAAAGTCAAGGTTAAGTAAAAGTGACGTCCGCCTTAAGGAAGAGAAGTCGGGTAGTCACAGAGTGGTATCAGAGCAAGTTTCCACCCTTCCGCCACACTGACATCAAGCATCAATCCTGCCGCCTGCCATGTAAGAAGTTCATATGTTATAGTTTTGTATGCTTTTCATTATTGACTGCTAGTATCAGTAAGTGCATGATGATAAGGAAGTATGTTAGTATTATTATATGCTAATATGTGCATGGAGATAATGAAGTAAGTTAGTAAGAGATAATGAGCTTTTATTTTCTTTACACTATAGAGTAAGAGAATGGCAAGAGGACGTCCCAGAATTGTCCGAAATGAGGAGCAAACTCCTAGAGAGCAGGAGTCAACGGAGTCAGTACCACCATCAGACCTTCAAGGTGTTGTGGCCCAGCTTCAGAGGCAACTTGCTGAACAGCAGCAAGTCATTGCCACCTTGATGGCTAATTAGCAGGCCACCCCTGCCACCCCTCCTGTGGCGCCAGTGGCGCAAGTAGTGGCACTAGTGGCGACAGAGGTTCCCCCAGTACCTCTGGCAAGGGAAGTAAGACAAGAGGCATATCTGATCCAGTGGCAGAGACTGAAGCCCGAGAATTTTTCTGGCACAAGTGAACCATGGGATGCTCAGGCATGGTTCAAAACGGTGGAAAGTATAATGGAGTTACTGGACTGGCCTGAGGTAGAGAAGATAAAGTGCACCTCCTTCTGCCTTACCGGAGATGCTAGAATGTGGTGGGAGAGAGTCAAGGCCAAGAGAAATGTCAGCCAGATGGCATGAGCCGACTTCGAGACTGAGTTCTTCGAAGAATACTTTTACATGCGAGTAACCAACAAGCACTATGATAAATTCACGGAGTTCAAACAAGGAGAACCATCAGTGGATGAAGTAGTGAAGAAGTTCAACCGGCTAGCTCGTCTGTGCCTAGAGCTAGTTAGCACTGAAAGAGAGAGAGTCAGGCTAAGGCTCAAGATGTTAAGGCCTGTCATAGCGTTAAATGTGGCCAGTAGCGTTAAGAGGCCGCAAACCTCCGAAGAACTGATAAGTAGTGCTTTGATCACTGAGCACTACTTAAATAGTACAAAGGCCACCAGAAATGTTGAACGATGAAGTTCTTAACTGTTGGATCGAGAGAACCGATAGAGGGGGGGTGAATATCTGAAAGCGTTCGGATTTAAGATAGAGAATTTGCACAGCGGAAGATAAAAACAAAACACGCGAACACAGTAATTTTTTACTTGGTTCGGAGTCAAGGTCGACTCCTACTCCAAGGCCCACGATCATTGATTGTTTACTTTGGGCAATTATATATAAGGCGCAAAAAATAGTTTACAGTTTTGAGTTACAAATATAACATAGTAAACTTAACAAATAAAAAGAAAACTCTTCTTTTACCGACGTCCGATGTAGGTTGACTTTTTCGGAGCAGCGGGACGTCGTCGGCTCGAGTTGGGAGGTTTCCGGAGCGAGGCGCGAGAGCAGAAGAGCGTAGAAGCGTTGATTGAAAGTGTTGCTTGAGCTTTGGGGTCGAGGGCTCTTTATATAGGGCCTGGGGGCGCCCGGAACGTCGGGGGTGCCCCCCACGTGTCACTCGATCCGCCTCGGTCTCGGTCAGCTTCTGATCCCTTCAAACACTGGATCAGATCTTGACCGGGGCACCCGGGACGCTAGGGGCGCCCGGGACGCTGGGGTCGCCGGGGTTGACCGGGTCAAACTTTATCCCTTGGCTTCGCTGGCTTGAGCTTCGATGACTTGCTATTGGGGGCGCCCGGAGCGCTAGGGGCGCCCGGGAGCAGCGGGGGCGCCAAGGAGCACGGGGGCGCCCGGGAGTTGACCTGTCGAAGCTTGCTTTGCTTTCTTGTGTTTTGTGTTTACCTTGGGGGCGCCCGGGACACTCCGGGCGCCCTGGTCAGCTGTTGCCTCGTTCCTTTGAGGCTCTCTGAGCTGCAGACACTCGTTCCTTTGGTCCTGCATCCAGGGTTAGTCCAAAACACAATAAAACAATAAAATATTAGAGTATACAGCCTTAGCTGTCTTGGTTCTGACTTTGGGCCTCCAAAATGGAACCCTAGGTCGAACCGACGCCTACTGTTCCCTCAACGGGGAACGCGTCCTCACCTACTCCTCTCGGGAGAATATACCTGATGCCAACTGCTCCTTTGGTTGGACTTTTGCCTGGCGGTCCTTTGCCAGGTCTTGGATACCGAGCTCTCCTTCGTCCGGTGCCTAGCATTCCTTCGCTAGGGCTTCAGTCCCAAGATGTCCTTCGCCTGGCGCCTAGCAGTCCTTCGCTAGGGCTTTTTCGCCCTGGCATTCCTTCGCCAGTGTCTAGCAGTCCTTCGCTAGGACTTTGTTTCTAGGCAGTCCTTCGCCAGTGCCTAGGAGTCCTTCGCTAGGGCTTTGTACCCTGGCATTCCTTTGCTAGTGCCTAGCAGTCCTTCGCTAGGACTTTTTAACCTGCATACTAGAGTAACTTGTTAGATAACAAGTAAGACTTAACTTTTGAACCCTGTTGCAATTATCAAAACACAGGTTTGACTTTGGTGCTTTCTGCACCAACAATCTCCCCCTTTTTGATTTATGACAACCCTAGTTCAAAAAGTTAAGTTTAATCTAAATATGTAAAAAAACATTAAATTTTGTTCCCTCCCCCTGGAAGGAATCTCCCCCTAGATTTTTCAAAAGTTCGTGGGGTTCTAAGTTAAAATAATTTTACTTAGAATTTTTCAACAGAAAGCTTCTGTCTTTTCAAAGATGATTTTTGCACTTTTGAAAACTTAAGTATAGGTACTTGGAGATCTTTTGATAACTTAAGGTTTAAAAGTACATAGAAGAGTTTTTGAAAGCATGAATTTAGAGTACTTTGAAAAATTTTGAACTCTTTAAGTTTAAAGTACTCAAACGTCTTTAACTAAAAAACTTAAGTACTTAGTAAATTTTAAAAAGCTTAAGTACCTAGAAAATTTTGAAGTACTTAGAAGATTTTGAAAAGCTTTAGTAGTTATAAAAGCTTAAATACTTTGAAAAAAACTTTGAAGGGCTTAAGTACTTAGAAAAACTTTGAAAAGCTTAAGTACTTTTGAAAATTTTGAAAAGCTTAAGTACTTAGAAGATTTTGAAAAGCTTTAGTAGTTATAAAAGCTTAAAAAAACTTTGAAAGGCTTAAGTACTTAGAAAAACTATAAAAAGCTTAAGTACTTGGAAAATTTTGAAAGGCTTAAGTACTTGGAAAATTTTGAAAGGCTTAGGTAAGAAAATTTTGACAAGCTTATATTTTGAAGAACTAAGCGCTTAAGTGCTTTTTGAAACTTGATACTTTTTGAATAAAGAATAGAGTTTTTTTATAAAAAAATTATTTTTAAACTCTCTCCTTTTCTATCTCTCCCCCTTTGACATATATCAAAAAGCAGATAAAGATAGCAGAAATTAAATTGCATAAAGGAAATAATTTTCATAAAGGAAAACATTTGCATGACTTTGCTGTACTGGACCAAGACTTTGACCAAATCAGTTGATTTTCTCTTGTAGGGACCTGTCTAGTCCATTTAGCTACTTACTAACTGTTATAAGCAGTAGTTTTCGCTAGGGTTAGTCAAGTTAAGTGTTTCTGTTCAAGTTAGATTTTCTAAACTTGACACTTAACTTGATTGCTGTGTAAGTTGTATTTAGTGCCCCAATTACTGCAGATGCACTAACATAAAGCATCTTGAATTAAGGAAAAGACCTAAGCATCTCAACCCTTTCTAGGTTATCAATCAAAAGTATCCTAAAGTGCTTGTGAGATGCTGGCTTCTAAATCTATAGGTGCATGCAGTTCTAGGGTTAGGGCCTAAGCTAAGTCCATTTGCGAAAAAGCCCTAGTTTTGAAAGGGGTAGTTTTGAAAAAAACTAAGTCCGAAAAGATTTTTAAAACTGATTTAAAAACAACAGTTTTTCAAAATTCTTTTAGAAACTGATTTTTAAATTTAAGTAAAGCAAAAAATCAAAAGTAGAGTTATTCTATTCTACAGAGCACAATCCTAACTGCCTTCTTAGTGAGCTGAACTCAGACTCAGGTAAGGGTTTTGTGAATATATCAGATAAGTTGGATTTTGAGTCTATATGTTTAAGTACTATCTCCCCCCTGGCTACATGGTCTATTACGAAGTGATGTTTAACTTCTATGTGTTTTGTTCTGGAATGTTGGATTGGGTTCTTAGTTAGATTAATTGAACTTATATTGTCAATAAATACTTGAGTTTGGGTGTAGTTGAGCTGGAAGTCCTTAAGAGTGTGCATCATCCATAAAAGTTGTGCTACACACTCTCCTAAGGCTACATACTCTGCTTCAGTTGTGGACAGAGCTACACAGTGTTGTTTTCTGCTGCACCAACTTACTAGACTATTTCCTAACAGTTGGCAGCTTCCACTTGTGCTTTTTCTATCTAATTTACAACCAGCATAGTCAGAATCTGAGTATCCTGACAAATTGAAGGTTGAGGTTCTAGGATACCAAATCCCTACATTTAGGGTGCCCTTTACATATCTTAGTATTCTTTTTAGGGCTGCTAAGTGTGTTTCCTTAGCACAGGTTTGGTATCTAGCACACATCCCTACAGCAAAAAGAATGTCAGGTCTGCTAGCTGTAAGGTACAGTAGACTACCTATCATACTTCTATATAGTTTGAGGTCTACTGGCTTACCATCAGGGTCACTATCTATTTTTACATTAGTGGCCATGGGGGTACTTATGCTTTTAGAGTTATCCATTTTAAATTTCTTTATTAACTCTTTAGCATATTTGGATTGATGGACGTAGTTTCCATCTCTAGTTTGTTTGATTTGTAGTCCTAGGAAAAAGGTATGTTCCCTAACTAAACTCATTTCAAATTCATTTTCCATTATCTTGACAAACTCTTTTAGGAAGTTTGTGTTGGTGGATCCAAAGATTATGTCATCTACGTAAATTTGGGCAATAAATATATCATTTTCTAGGGTTTTAATGAATAAAGTTGAGTCAATTTGTCCTTGTTTAAATTCTTTAGAAGTTAAGTAAGTTGATAAACGTTCATACCAAGCCCTAGGTGCTTGTTTTAACCCATATAGTGCTTTAGTTAATTTGTAAACATGGTCAGGTTTGTCTAAGTCCTCAAACCCAGGGGGTTGTCCTACATAAACTTCTTCTTTAATGAATCCATTTAGGAATGCTGACTTTACATCCATTTGGTATAGCTTAAATCCTTTATGGGATGCAAAGGCTAACAACATTCTAATGGACTCAAGTCTAGCTACTGGGGCATATGTTTCATCGTAATCTAATCCCTCTACTTGGCTGAATCCCTTAGCTACTAAGCGGGCTTTATTTCTAACTATTTCTCCTTGATCATTTAGCTTATTCCTAAAGACCCACTTATGTCAATGATGGATTTGCCTTCAGGTTTAGGCACTAGTTCCCAGACTTGGTTCCTCTCAAATTGGGCTTATTCTTCTTGCATAGCTATGATCCAATCAGGGTCAGGTAGGGCTTCATCTATAGTTTTGGGTTCTATTTTTGATATCATAGCTATTTGACTAAGGTTTCTATAGGAGGACCTAGTCCTGACTCCTAGAGTTAGATCACCCACAATTTGATCGGTTGGGTGACTAAGTCTGGGTTTCTTGGTTCTCCTAGAACTTGGTTCAGCCTCAGGTCCGGCTGGTTGGTTTGGTTCACTATTTGATTCGACTCTTAGGGCTGGTTCATTTGTTGGTTCGATAATTGTTTCAGTTGACTCATTAATTGGTTCAATAGTTAGTTCGGTTAAGGGTTAAATTAAAGGTACACTTGTTTGTTCATTATTTTCTTGATCAAAATTTGATGAAGTTAGGTCTGGATTATCAGATGTTGAGTTGACTTCTTCATCAAATATTAAGTTAGTTGTTTCTTCAATTTTCTTAGTTTGTTTGTTGTAAACTCTATAGGCTCTACTTGTGGTTGAGTATCCTAGAAAGATACCTAGGGTTGATTTGGACTGAAATTTCCCTAAGTAGTCTTTGGTATTTAGGATATGAACTTTGCATCCAAAGACCCTTAGGTAGTGTAGATTTGGGAGCCTATGGTAGTACAGCTCATAAGGTGTTTTGTTGTGTCGCTTGTTAATCAGAACCCTATTTTGGATGTAACAAGCCGTACTAATCGCTTCTGCCCAAAATTGGTTTGCTAAGTTAAATTCGTTGAGTATAGCCCTAGCGGCTTCCTGTAATGTTCTATTTCTTCTTTCGACTATCCCATTTTGTTGGGGGGTTCTAGGACATGAAAATTCATGTAAATACCCATTGATCTTACAAAATTCCTCAAACCGTTGATTTTCAAATTCTCCCCCGTGGTCACTCTTAAGTCTTTTAATTTTAGTATCGTTTTGATTTTCAATTAATTTGCAGAAATCATTAAATAGGTTTAGGGTTTCATCTTTGGTTTTTAGAAACCTAACCCAGGTAAACCTAGAATAATCATCAACTATTACTAAGCAGTATCGGTTCCCGCTTAGTGACTTGGCTCCATGTGAATCAAATAGGTCAAGGTGCAGGAGCTCAAGTGTGGTTTGAGTTAGGTCAGATTGGATTAGTTTGTGATTAGATTTGGTTTGTTTACCTTGGTTACATGATTCGCATATTAGGTTTTCATTGTTTTTAATTTTGGGGATTCCTTTGATTAGGCCAAGTTGGGTGACTTTTGAGATAGTCCTTAAATTAGTGTGACCTAGTCTCCTATGCCAGAGGTTCGATTGTTCTAGCTGGGTTAACATACATTTAGGTACTGAGGGAAGGTTTATAGTGTATACATTATTTTTCCTAGTGCCCTTAAGTATGATTTCTGAGTCTTGTACATTTCTAATCAGGCAGTTAGAATTGTTGAAGGTGACTATATAACCAGAATCACATAACTGACTTATGCTAAGCAAGTTAAACTTAAAGTTTTCAACCAAAAGAACTTTCTTAATAATAAGTCAGATTTAAGCTCAATATTACCTGACCCAATTACCTTGAGTGTAGCATTGTTACTAAATGCCACTGAGCCTAGGTTCTTGAACTTGAGTTTGGTGAACTTCAATTTATCTCCAGTCATGTGTCTGGAGCAACCGCTATCCAACATCCATTGGTCCAAATCTTTATGTTCCTACACATAAAGAGTTTTATTGATTTGGATCCAATTAGAGTAAGGAATAGCTTAAATTGAGTTTCACTGCCTAGTCTGTCTCACCCAAATCTAAGGTTTTCAATCATGTTAGCCTTATAGGTTTTGTGAGACAGGTTTTGATAAATAAAATTACTTTGAAAAATTATTATTTATTTTGAAAACATTAAATTAATTTTTGAAAACTATTATGTTTATTTTGAAAGGATGTTAGAATCTATACTTAACTGAAAATTGTGTTAGATTTGAATTTGACAAAAAGTAATTTGAATTTGAAATTCAAAAATTGGCTTCCAGGTCTTGGCGAGGCACTAAGCCTTCTTTGGCCGTAGCCTTATTGGATCATCAACCCTTTCCTTGACAAAGCCGTTTAATGAAATTTCATTTTCAAAATTAATTTTTGAAAAAGTTCTGGTCTAACTAGTTTGGATTTTGGATCGGTAGCTTCGGCTAGTTTCACCAGTCTAAAGAGACCAAGTAAACTTGATCTTATTAGAATTGGTTTCCCTAACGTACTATCATCTCACCTCCACCCAATAGTATGTTATCAAGTTTCAGTTAAGTTTGTTTAGTCCTTATACTAACCTAAGTTTAAGCATGGTAAATTGCAGAAATTAAATAAACAATCAATCAGGCAAATTGCAAAAATTAAATTCTATTTAACAATAAAAATAGTTTTTAATTTGACTCCCCCTGGACTAATGCCACGGTAATGATTAGGCAAGATGTGAATCTTGTCCTTGGGGATCCAATACTGATTTGATCCAGTTGGTTTGTTCAGGTACAGTTTACGTACCCATGCCTGAATTTTACCTCTGGACTGATTCAGTACAGCAAAGTAAGATCTTTGTCAGGATTTGGTTCTATAGCCAAGTCCGGATCGATTTAGAACGGACTTCTGTTTTCCAAGAATCATGTCAAGACCCTTGGAACCAGAAGTGAATCGTTCTAAGGCAGCTCTAAGATCCTTAACCTGAGTTTTCAAGGAGGAGTTCTCTTTCTCAAGTTTTTCAACTTGAGTAGGAGTTCCTTCTTGAACTTTCTCGGTTAAGGATTTAGAGTCAGCTCCCTCTTTCAGGAGTTTTACTTCCTATCGGAGGGACTCGACTCGGAGTTTGGCTTTCGCCAAATCTCGAGAAAGATAAGAAATAAGTTCGTTTAATTGACTTATATTGAAACCAGTTACCTTGATTTCGCCGTCTTCTGAAAAGGTTAGTCTGCCGTCGTCTTGTTCAGATTCTGACTCAGTCCCGACTTCTTCTGAGGCGGTCAAGGCTAGTAGGTTTGACTGGGGTGCTTCTTCTTCTTCTTCTGAGGAAGATTCGTCCCAGGTTGCTTGGAGTGCTTTCTTTCTTCTTGTCTTTTTGGTCTCCTTGTTTGTTGATGTTCCAATTTTTCCTGCAACAAAGGCAATACCTTTTTCGGCCATATTGCAGTTAGTCTGTTCATGAAGTTCTAACTCAGAAAATAATTCATCTAATTTAATTTTAGAGAGATCCCTTGAAACCTTGTATGCATCTACCATAGATGCCCACAAGGTATTTCTAGGGAAAGCATTTAAGGCATACCTTATTAGGTCACGGTTTTCGACCTTGTGACCTATAGTGTGAAGACCGTTCATCAATTCTTGGATTCGTGCATGGAACTGGGCTGCTGTTTCGTTGTCGGCCATCTTGATGGTGTACAGTTTGTTTAGGAGCAAATCTCACTTACTGATCCGAGTGTCTGATGTTCCTTCGTGCAGCTCGATCAGTTTTGCCCACAGCTCCTTGGCACTGTTAAAGGGGCCCACCCGGTTTAGCTCCTCTTTTGTCAAGCCACATTGAAGAGTCAGAGTCGCCTTTGCATCTGCTTCGATTCTTCGTTTCAAGGTGGTGTCCCACTTTGTGTAGCTTTGAGGAACCCCGTCAGCATTTCTGGGAATCACCAGTCCGGACTAGATAATAATCCACATGTCCACCTGAGTTTTCAGGTGGACCTTCATTCGACTTTTCCAGTAGGAAAAGTCTTCTCCACTGAAAAGTGGAGGTTTGGCGGTGCTGAATCCTTCTTGCATGGCTATTTAATCTGAAAAAATAACTAAAAAAGATTTCCCAAGACTTGGTCTTGGATTAGTAGTGTGGGATGAATAAAATGAAATAACGAGGGGTGTTGCACCAACCTCGATTAACGGGAAAAGGAAATTCGAACGAAATATTTTAAAAAAATCGAACGAGAAAAAGAAAATAAAAATCCGAAAAAATTTTCAAACTGGTGGTTGCACCAAATTTGTGTTGGTGCAGAAAGCACCCAAGTCAAACCTGTGTTTTGATAATGGCAACAGGGTTCAAAAGTTAAGTCTTACTTGTTGTCTAACAAGTTACTCTAGTGTGCAGGCCAAAAAGTCCTAGCGAAGGACTGCTAGGCACTGGCGAAGGAATGCCAGAGCAAAAAGTCCTAGCAAAGGACTGCTAGGCACTGGCGAAGGAATGCCAGAGCAAAAAGCCCTAGTGAAGGAATAATAGGCACTGGCGAAGGAATGCCAGGGTAAAAGCCCTAGCGAAGGACTGCTAGGCACTGGTGAAGGAATGCCAGGGACTAAAGCCCTAGCGAAGGAATGCTAGGCACCGGGCGAAGGACAGCTCGGTATCCAAGACCTGGCAAAGGACCGCCAGGCAAAAGTCCAACCAAAGGAGCGGTTGGCATCAGGTACATTCTCCCGAGAGGAGTAGGTGAGGACGCGTTCCCCGTCGAGGGAATAGTAGGCGTCAGTTCGACCTAGGGCTCCATTTTGGAGGCCCAAAGTCAGAACCAAGACAGCTAAGGCTATATAAACATAATACTCTAATGCTTTATATTGTTTTGGACTAACCCTGGATGCAGGTCCGAAGGAACGTGTGTCTGCAGCTCAGAATGCCCAAAGGAGAGAGGCAAGTAGCTGAGTAGGGCACCCTCAGTGTCCCGGGCACCCCCAGGGGCAACACAAAACAAGCGAAGCAACAAATGCTTCGGCTAACCACTGGCCGGGGTGCCCCCAGCAGCCAGGGCGCCCCGAACGCCACGGGCGCCCTCAGTGCCCAGGGCGCCCCTCGCCTACTGCAGTGAAGCCGACTACCCTTATCCAGCCGAGAAGCCTGCGCTGAAGGAGTCAAGCAGGGCGCCCCTAGTGTCAAACCTCATCCCTATTCGAGTGGGAAAGAGGTTGACCGAGCGAAGCTCGGATCACGTGACACGTGGGGGGGCGCTCCCGACGTCCAGGGCGCCCCGAGGTGATATAAATAGCACCCAACGCCCAGGCTTTCAGCAACAACTTCGATTCAACGCTTCCACGCTCTTCTGCTCTCGCGACTCGCTCCGGAAATCTCCCAACTCGAGCCGACGACGTCCCGCTGCTCCGAAAAAGACAACCTACATCGGACGTCGGTAAAAGTAGAGTTTTTCTTTTTATTTGTTAAGTTTACTGTGCTATATTTGTAACTCAAAACTGTAAACTGTTTTTGCGCCTCATATAGAATTGCCCAAAGTAAACGATCAACGATCGTGGGCCTTGGAGTAGGAGTCGACTTAGGCTCCGAACCAAGTAAAAAATAACTGTGTTTATGTTGTGTATTTTTATCTTCCGCTGTGCAATTTCTCTTATTTTAAATCCGATCGTTTTCCGATATTCACCCCCCCTCTATCGGTTCTCTCAATCCAACAAGTGGTATCAGAGCGGGGAAGTTCAAATTTGGTGCAACCACCAGTTTGAAAATTTTTTTTCGATTTTTTATTTTCTTTTTCTCGTTCGAATTTTTTTAAATATTTCGTTCGAATTTTCCTTTTCCCGTCAATCGAGGTTGGTGCAACACCCCTCGTTATTTTAATTTTCCTTATCCCGCACTACTAATCCATGACCAAGTCTTGGGAAACTTTTTTTTGTTAGTTATATTTTTTTCAGATTAAATGGCCATGCAAGAAGGATTCAGCACCGCCAGACCTCCACTGTTCAGTGGAGAAGACTTTTCTTACTGGAAAAGTCGAATGGAAGTCCACCTGAAAACTCAGGTGGACATGTGGATTATCATCCAGTCCGGACTGGAGATTCCGAAAAACGCCGAAGGAGTACCTCAAAGCTACTCTGAATGGGACGCCGCTCTTAAGCGCAAAATAGAAGCCGATGCAAAGGCAACACAAACCCTACAATGCGGCTTAACAAAAGAGGAGCTGAACCGAGTGGGCCCCTTCAACAGCGCCAAGGAGCTATGGGCAAAATTGATCGAGCTGCACGAAGGAACATCAGACACTCGAATCAGCAAAAAAGACCTGCTTCTGAACAAGCTGTATACCATCAAGATGGCCGACAACGAAACAGCTGCTCAGCTTCACGCCCGGATTCAAGAATTGATGAACGGTCTTCACACTATAGGTCACAAGGTCGAAAACCGTGACCTAATAAGGTATGCTTTAAATGCTTTTCCTAGAAACACCTTGTGGGCATCTATGGTAGATGCATACAAGGTTTCAAGAGATCTCTCAAAAATTAAACTAGATGAATTATTTTCCGAATTAGAACTTCATGAACAGACTAACTGCAATATGGCCGAGAAAGGTATTGCCTTTGTTGCAGGAAAAATTGGAAGGTCAACAAAGAAGAAACCTCAACCTGAACCCGAGTCTAACTCAGACTCAGATGCAGAAGACGAAGAAGGAGATCGATCTGAGCTGGTCCGACTGGCCCGAAGCTACTATAAAAAATTGAAGAACCAAGCCAACAAACGGAGGACAAGCCGAAGAAAGGACGAACCAGCTGAACCCGCAAGTGACAAAAACAAGCCCAACGTGACTTGCTACGAGTGCAAGAAGAAGGGCCACTACAAGACGGAGTGTCCAAACCTAAAGGAGACCAAAAAGTCAAGAAGAAAGAAAGCACTGCAAGCAACCTGGGACGAATCTTCCTCAGAAGAAGAAGAAGAAGTACCTCAGTCAAACCTACTAGCCCTGACCGCCTCAGAAGAAGTCGAGACCGAGTCAGAATCTAAACAAGACGACGGCAGACTAACCTTTTCAGAAGACGACGAAATCAAGGTAAGTGGTTTCAATATAAGTCAATTAAATGATCTTATTTCTTATCTTTCTCGAGATTTGGCAAAAGCCAAACTCCGAGTCGAATCCCTCCGACAGGAAGTAAAACTCCTGAAAGGGGAGCTGACTCTAAATCCTTAACCGAGAAGGTTCAAGAAGGAACTCCTACTCAAGTTGAAAAACTTGAGAAAGAGAACTCCTCCCTGAAAACTCAGGTTAAGGATCTTAGATCAGCTTTAGAACGATTCACTTCTGGTTCCAAGGGTCTTGACATGATTCTTGGAAAACAGAAGTCCGTTCTAAATCGATCAGGACTTGGCTATAGAACCAAATCCCAACAAAGATCTTATTTTGCTGTACTGAATCAGTCCAGAAGTAAAGTTCAGGCATGGGTACCAAAACTATGCCTGAACCAACAAACTGGATCAAATCAGTATTGGATCCCCAAGGACAAGATTCACATCTTGCCTAATCATTACCGTGGCTATAGTCCAGGGGGAGCCAAATTGAAAACTATATTTATTGTTGAATAAAGTTTTATTCTTGTAATCTGCTTGATTGCTTGTTTATTTAAATTTTTGCAATTTACAATGCTTAGACTTAGGTTAGTGTAAGGACTGAACAAACTTAACTGAAACTTGACAACATAGTATTGGGTGGAGGTGAGATGATAGTACGTTAGGGAAACCAATTCTAATAAGATCAAGTTTACTTGGTCTCTTTAGACTGGTGAAACTAACCGAAGCTACCGATCCAAAATCCAAACTAGTTAGACCAGAACTTTTTCAAAGATTAATTTTGACAATGAAATTTCATTAAACGGCTTTGTCAAGGAAAGGGTTGATGATCCAATAAGACTACGGCCAAAGAAGGCCTAGTGCTTCGCCAAGACCTGGAAGCCAATTTTTGAATTTCAAATTCAAATTACTTTTTGTCAAATTCAAATCTAACACAATTTTCAGTTAAGCATAGATTCAAACATCCTTTCAAAATAAACTTAACTGTTTTCAAAATAATAAGGTTTTCAAAATAAACTAACTTTTTCAAAATAATTTTACTTATCAAAACCTGTCTCACAAAACCTATAAGGCTAACATGACTGAAAACCTTAGATTTGGGTGAGACAGACTAGGCAGTGAAACTCAATTTAAGCTATTTCTGACTCTAATTGGATCCAAATCGATAAAACTCTTTATGTGTAGGAACATAAAGATTTGGACCAATGGATGTTGGATACGGTTGCTCCAGACACATGACTGGAGATAAATTGAAGTTCACCAAACTCAAGTTCAAGAACCTAGGCTCAGTGGCATTTGGTAACAATGCTACACTCAAGGTAATTGGGTCAGGTAATATTGAGCTTAAATCTGACTTTATTATTAAGAAAGTCCTTTTGGTTGAAAACTTTAAGTTTAACTTGCTTAGCATAAGTCAGTTATGTGATTCTGGTTATATAGTCACCTTCAACAATTCTAACTGCCTGATTAGAAATGTACAAGACTCAGAAATCATACTTAAGGGCACTAGGAAAAATAATGTATACACCATAAACCTTCCCTCAGTACCCAAATGTATGTTAACCCAGCTAGAACAATCGAACCTCTGGCATAGGAGACTAGGTCACATTAATTTGAGGACTATCTCAAAAGTCACCCAACTTGGCCTAATCAAAGGAATCCCCAAAATTAAAAACAATGAAAACCTAATATGTGTATCATGTAATCAAGGTAAACAAACCAAATCTAATCACAAACTAATCCAATCTGACCTAACTCAAACCACACTTAAGCTCCTGCACCTTGACCTATTTGATTCACATGGAGCCAAGTCACTAAGCGGGAACCGATACTGCTTAGTAATAGTTGATGATTATTCTAGGTTTACCTGGGTTAGGTTTCTAAAAACCAAAGATGAAACCCTAAACCTTTTTAATGATTTCTGCAAATTAATTGAAAATCAAAACGATACTAAAATTAAAAGACTCAGGAGTGATCACGGGGGAGAATTTGAAAATCAACGGTTTGAGGAATTTTGCAAGGTCAATGGGTATTTACATGAATTTTCATGTCCTAGAACCCCCCAACAAAATGGGATAGTCGAAAGAAGAAATAGAACATTACAGGAAGCCGCTAGGGCTATGCTCAACGAATTTAACTTAGCAAACCAATTTTGGGCAGAAGCGATTAGTACAGCTTGTTACATCCAAAATAGGGTTCTGATTAACAAGTGACATAACAAAACACCCTATGAGCTGTACTATCATAGGCTCCCAAATCTACACTATCTAAGGGTCTTTGGATGCAAAGTTCATATCCTAAATACCAATGACTACTTAGGGAAATTTCAGTCCAAATCAACCCTAGGTATCTTTCTAGGATACTCAACCACAAGTAGAGCCTATAGAGTTTACAACAAACAAACTAAAAAAATTGAAGAAACAACCAACTTAATATTTGATGAAGAAGTCAACTCATCATCTGATAATCCAGACCTATCTTCATCAAATTCTGATCAAGAAAATAATGAACAAACAAGTGAACCTTTAATTGAACCCTTAAGCGAACTAACTATTGAACCAATTAATGAGTCAATTGAAACAATTATCGAACCAACAAATGAACCAGCCCTAAGAGTCGAATCAAATAGTGAACCAAACCAACCAGCCGGACCTCAGGATGAACCAAGTTCTAGGAGAACCAAGAAGCCCAGACTTAGTCACCCAACCGATCAAATTGTGGGTGATCTAACTCTAGGAGTCAGGACTAGGTCCTCCTATAGAAACCTTAGTCAAATAGCTATGATATCAAAAATAGAACCCAAAACTATAGATAAAGCCCTACCTGACCCTGATTGGATCATAGCTATGCAAGAAGAATTAGCCCAATTTGAGAGGAACCAAGTCTGGGAACTAGTGCCTAAACCTGAAGGCAAATCCATCATTGACACTAAGTTGGTCTTTAGGAATAAGCTAAATGATCAAGGAGAAATAGTTAGAAATACAACCCGCTTAGTAGCTAAGGGATTCAGCCAAGTAGAGGGATTAGATTACGATGAAACATATGCCCCAGTAGCTAGACTTGAGTCCATTAGAATGTTGTTGGCCTTTGCATCCCATAAAGGATTTAAGCTATACCAAATGGATGTAAAATCAGCTTTCCTAAATGGATTCATTAAAGAAGAAGTTTATGTAGGGCAACCCCCTGGGTTTGAGGACTTAGACAAACCTGACCATGTTTACAAATTAACTAAAGCACTATATGGGTTAAAACAAGCACCTAGGGCTTGGTATGAACGCTTATCAACTTACTTAACTTCTAAAGAATTTAAACAAGGACAAATTGACTCAACATTATTCATTAAAACCCTAGGAAAAGATATATTTATTGCCCAAATTTACGTAGATGACATAATCTTTGGATCCACCAACATAAACTTCCTAAAGGAGTTTGTCAAGATAATGGAAAATGAATTTGAAATGAGTTTAATTGGGGAACTTACCTTTTTCCTAGGACTACAAATCAAACAAACTAGAGATGGAAACTACGTCCATCAATCCAAATATGCTAAAGAGTTAATAAAGAAATTTAAAATAGATAACTCTAAAAGCATAAGTACCCCCATGGCCACTAATGTATAAATAGATAGTGACCCTGATGGTAAGCCAGTAGACCTCAAACTATATAGAAGTATGATAGGTAGTCTACTGTACCTTACAGCTAGCAGACCTGACATTCTTTTTGCTGTAGGGATGTGTGCTAGATACCAAACCTGTGCTAAGGAAATGCACTTAGCAGCCCTAAAAAGAATACTAAGATATGTAAAGGGCACCCTAAATGTAGGGATTTGGTATCCTAGAACCTCAACCTTCAATTTGTCAGGATACTCGGATTCTGACTATGTTGGTTGCAAATTAGATAGAAAGAGCACAAGTGGAAGCTGCCAACTGTTAGGAAATAGTCTAGTAAGTTGGTGCAGCAGAAAACAACACTGTGTAGCTCTGTCCACAACTGAAGCAGAGTATGTAGCCTTAGGAGAGTGTGTAGCACAACTTTTATGGATGATGCACACTCTTAAGGACTTCCAGCTCAACTACACCCAAACTCAAGTATTTATTGACAATATAAGTTCAATTAATCTAACTAACAACCCAATCAAACATTCCAGAACAAAACACATAGAAGTTAAACATCACTTCGTAAAAGACCATGTAGCCAGGGGGGAGATAGTACTTAAACATATAGACTCAAAATCCAACTTATCTGATATATTCACAAAACCCTTACCTGAGTCTGAGTTCAGCTCACTAAGAAGGCAGTTAGGATTGTGCTCTGTAGAATAGAATAACTCTACTTTTGAGTTTTTTGCTTTATTTAATTTAAAAATCAGTTTCTAAAAAGAATTTTGAAAAACTGTTGTTTTTAAAATTAGTTTTAAAAATCTTTTTAGACTTAGTTTTTTTTAAAAACTACCCCCTTTCAAAACTAGGGTTTTTTTGCAAATGGACTTAGCCTAGGCCCTAACTCTAGAATTGCATGCACCTATAGATTTAGAAGCCAGCATCTCACAAGCACTTTAGGGTACTTTTGATTGATAACCTAGAAAGGGTTGAGATGCTTAGGTCTTTGCCTTAATTCAAGATGCTTTAAGTCAGTGCATCTGCCGTAATTGGGGCACTAAATACAACTTACACAACAATCAAGTTAAGTATCAAGTTTAGAAAATTTAACTTGAACAGAAATACTTAACTTGACTAACCCTAGCGAAAACTACTGCTTATAACAGTTAGTAAATAGCTAAATGGGTTAGACAGGTCCCTACAAGAGAAAATCAACTGATTTGGTCTAAGACTTGGTTCAGTACAGCAAAATCAGCAAATATTTTCCTTTATGAAAGTCATTTCCTTTAATTTCTGCTTTATTTTTCAGTTTTTTGATATATGGCAAAGGGGGAGAGATAGGAAAGGAGAGAATTTAAAATTTTCTAGCTCAAAGCTCAAATTTTTTCTATCCTTTATTCAAAATGTACCTAGTTTCTCAAAGTACTTAAAGTTTTCAAAATTTACTTAAGCTTTTTCAAAATTTTCTAAGTACTTAAGCTTTTCAAAAATTTTTTAAGTACTTAAGCTTTTCAAAATTTCTGAGTACTTAAGTTTTTTTTGGTACTTAAGTTAAAACCTTCAAAAACCTTTTGAGTACTTTAAAAACTTAAGACTTCAAAATTTTTCTAAGTACGCTAAACTCATGCTTCCAAAAGCCTTCTGTTGAAAAATTCTAAGTAAAAATTTTTTTTCTCCTCAAACTTAGAACCCCACGAATTTTTGAAAAATCTAGGGGGAGAATCCTTCCAGGGGGAGGGAACAAAACATAGTGTTTTTACATGCTTTGATTAAACTTAACTTTTTGAACTAGGGTTGCCATAAATCAAAAAGGGGGAGATTGTTGGTGCAGAAAGCACCCAAGTCAAACCTGTGTTTTGATAATGGCAACAGGGTTCAAAAGTTATGTCTTACTTGTTGTCTAACAAGTTACTCTAGTGTGCAGGCCAAAAAGTCCTAGCGAAGCACTGCTAGGCACTGGCGAAGGAATGTCAGAGCAAAAAGTCCTAGCAAAGGACTGCTAGTCACTGGCGAAGGAATGCCAGAGCAAAAATCCCTAGTTAAGGAATACTAGGCACTGTCGAAGGAATGCCAGGGTAAAAGCCCTAGCGAAGGACAGCTAGGCATTGGCGAAGGAATGCCAGGGACTAAAGCCCTAGCGAAGGAATGCTAGGTACCGGGCGAAGGACAGCTCGGTATCCAAGACCTGGCAAAGGACCGCTGGGCAAAAGTCCAACCAAAGGAGCGGTTGACATCAGGTACATTCTCCCGAGAGGAGTAGGTGAGGACGCGTTCCCCGTCGAGGGAACAGTAGGCGTCGGTTCGACCTAGGGCTCCATTTTGGAGGCCCAAAGTCAGAACCAAGACAGCTAAGGCTGTATAAACATAATACTCTAATGCTTTATATTGTTTTGGACTAACCCTGGATGCAGGACCGACGGAACGTGTGTCTGTAGCTCAGAATGCCCAAAGGAGATAGGCAAGTAGCTGAGCAGGGCGCCCTCAGTGTCCCGGGCGCCCCCAGGGGCAACACAAAACAAGCGAAGCAACAAAGGCTTCCGCTAACCAATGGCCGGGGCGCCCCCAGCAGCCAGGGCACCCCCAGCAGCCAGGGCGCCCCGAACGCCCAGGGCGCCCTCAGTGCCCTGGGCGCCCCACGCCTACTGCAGCGAAGCCGACTACCCTTATCCAGCCGAGAAGCTCACGCTGAAGGAGTCAAGCAGGGTGCCCCCAGTATCCAAGGCGCCCCCAGTGTCAAACCTCATCCCTATTCGAGTGGGATAGAGGTTGACCGAGCGAAGCTCGGATCACGTGACACGTGGGGAGGGGGGGCGCCCCCGACGTCCAGGGTGCCCTGAGGTGCTATAAATAGCACCCAATGCCCAGGCTTTCAGCAACAACTTCGAGTCAACGGTTCCACGCTCTTCTGCTCTCACGCCTCACTCCGGAAACCTCCCAACTCGAGCCGACGACGTCCCGCTACTCCGAAAAAGACAACCTACATCGGACGTCGGTAAAGAAGAGTTTTTCTTTTTATTTGTTAAGTTTACTGTGCTATATTTATAACTCAAAACTGTAAACTGTTTTTGCGCCTCATATAGAATTGCCCAAAGTAAATGATCAACGATCGTGTGCCTTAGAGTAGGAGTCAACTTAGGCTCCGAACCAAGTAAAAAATAACTGTGTTTGCGTTGTGTGTTTTTATCTTCCGCTGTGCAATATCTCTTATTTTAAATCCGAACGTTTTCTGATATTCACCCCCCCTCTATCGGTTCTCTCGATCCAACAATTTGAACTTCCCCGCTCTAATACCACTTGTTGGATCGAGAGAACCGATAGAGGGGGGGCGGTGAATATCGGAAAGCGTTCGGATTTAAGATAGAGAATTTGCACAGCGGAAGATAAAAACAAAACACGCGAACCCAGTAATTTTTTACTTGGTTCGGAGCCTAGGTCGACTCCTACTCCAAGGCCCACGATCGTTGATCGTTTACTTTGGGCAATTCTATATGAGGCACAAAAAATAGTTTACAGTTTTGAGTTACAAATATAGCACAGTAAACTTAACAAATAAAAAGAAAACTCTTCTTTTACCGACGTCCGATGTAGGTTGTCTTTTTCGGAGCAGCGGGACGTCGTCGGCTCGAGTTGGGAGGTTGCCGAAGCGAGGCGCGAGAGCAGAAGAGCGTAGAAGCGTTGATTGAAAGTGTTGCTTGAGCCTTGGGGTCGAGGGCCCTTTATATAGGGCCTGGGGGCGCCCGGAACGTCGGGGGCGCCCCCCCCCCCCCCCCCCACGTGTCACTCGATCCGCCTCGGTCTCGGTCAGCTTCTGATCCATTCAAACTCGGGGATCAGATCTTGACCGGGGCGCCCGGGACGCTGGGGGCGGCCCGGGTTGATCGGGTCAAACTTTATCCCTTGGCTTCGCTGGCTTGAGCTT
>JAGFNQ010006483.1:86216-226494 GCA_024364735.1 Boesenbergia rotunda
ATTCCCACTGAAAGGAATTTAGCGGATCCTTTAACTAAGGCCTTGCCTCAAAGCAAGTTTGAGGGTCATGTTAGAGCCTGTGGTATTGGGTACCGTAGCGATTGGCATTAGGCCAAGTAGGAGTTTGTTAGTGATATGAGAGAAGTGTCCTAAGGCAATCGCCTTATGATTGTAATCATTTATTTTAATAAATGAATATTCACTATTTGAGTATACATGTTTGTGTATTTGATTGAGATCTTAAACTCATTTACTGAATGTCTGCAATACAATTCACAGCATGAGAGAATTTGTGATGAATTCACAACTAGTGATTATCTCTACATGTGCAATTGTGAAGTATTGAAATTGTCCCTAGTCGATGAATTGATAAATATGGACATTATCAATTCTGTTTAGACTAACATGAGTTATTCCCTAATCAGCTGATTCTCACTGGCTGGTGACATTGAGATGTCCGGAGATAAACATGAATGCTAGTTAAGGGAACTAGTTCATTGGAGTGACTGGCTGTAAAACTTCATATGGTAATCTACATATAGATATGTCAGTGAAGTTCTTACTGCAGCTTAAGTGCGATGTTCCTTTGACTTGCGGTGTTCAAGTCATCTTAGTCATGGAGACTTATACTTTGACATCTTAAGCAAGCATCTCCAAGGAGGTGTGGACCCAGGATGATTGGGTATAAACCGAAGTGCCCAAAGATGTTTGAACAGCCTACAACGGATTCACCACTCCTTGCGAGGATATGTATACCCGAGGCCTATCGTCGGATTGTTACTCGAAGCCTCTGGCCAGAGCATGACTTGTTCAGAGTATGAATCTCTTAAATACATGAGAGTAATTAGAATCCGTAGGACGAGAAAACGTTACTTGGGCTAGGTGTGACGTAGTCAGCCTAGTGGGGACTGACACACATAGACCATGTCCTGAACCAAGTGGGTATAAGATGGTGAAGGGAATGGGGCACGATTAATTATAGTTGCTGAAGGGTTTCAGAATTGTTTCTGAAGTAAACCGTTGATCTTTCGATTAATTGGGGATCATGATGTACTACTAGGTGCCACTCATGATCGTTCTATAATTGATTAATTATAGACGGCCAACATAAATCGAAAGTCTATTTAGTCACACGCACTACAAGTAATCCGAGGGATTTAAAACGAGTTGAAAATTGGATTTTCCAATCAAGAGAGATTAAGTTTGGTTGAGCCAAACGATAAGTCGAATCTGAATTTTTCAGAGATGCATCGGAAGCGTAAAATGACTAAGTCTTTTGAAGACTTAATAGATGAATTCATTGGGGCTTGGCTTGGATGGGCCGGCCAAAGAGGGCCTCGGCCAAAGAGGGCCTCCATCCTCTATGCTTGGCCGGCCACAACAAAGGGAGAGAACCAAGTTTTTGGTTCAATTTATAAAATAAACCAAGTGTGGTTTGTTTTATAAAATTATGGATGATATAAATTTTTATATAATAAACCAAGGTTTGGTTTATTTTTCATGGAAATTAAAATGAACCATGGATTGGTTTATTTTATAAAATCAATCATGGATTGATTTACCATGATAAGGAAATTTATTCCATAGGAGAGAAGAGACATGATTGATTTTTTATCATGAATTAAAATATGATTTTAACCATGATATAAAATCAAACTTGGCATGATGGAATAAGTTATTCCATATTTGAGAGGCTTGATGGTTGAGAGACCACTATATAAAGGACCCAAGGCATGGCTTGGGTTATAATGATAGAGATGAAGGCATAGACTCTCTCCCTCTCTTTCTCTCCTTTTCTTCTCCCCTTCTTGCTGTGCGCCAACCAGCCCCAAGAAGGAGCACCAGTCGGCCGCCCCTGCCCTTTCCCTGTCGACCACCACCTGCTGCCGGAGAAGGAAGCTCCGGCCATCTCTTGGCCGGAAGAAGGTGTTGTCGGAATTAGAGTTTGCCGCAAGCCTCTTCTTTTGCTTCACTGGAATTTTAATTCCGGTCATCCTTTTGTGGTTAGTCTTCTGACTTCTCTCTTGGTTTTCCTCGTCGCGTTCTCGGAGAATCTAGTAGTTCTCGAGAACACGAAACTCGTGGCTTTGCGAAGTCATCCCGAAGATACTCGGCGTGGACGCGAATAGAGGCGGAGCTTCCAAGGGATGCTTACGGTTGGATCTCGTCCCTTCCTTCGAGTTACGCGAGGTAATACGTAAATTATTTTATGTTTTTGCAAAATTTCAAATATATGATCATGTCTACACAAGATAAAATTGCATGCTTATATGTGTAGTTAAATGATTTAGAGAAATTATTTATGCTAAACCTTCCGCTGCACGTAATTAATTTTGAAATTACGAACCCACATCCATGTCAACATGCACCCGGTCCCAACACCGGAGTCACCATGTATTTTGATGTTTGGGCAAAGGGTTTACGTTAGGTTCACCCTTGTATTTGATATGTATATTTGAGTGTGCAGGTTTGCAGGATACACATGGACTTAGCTGGACGGCTTTAGGTCCGGTGAAAGATGGGATGAGGAGACAAGCCGTGGGCTTGTATGCATCCGAGGGACTTGGACAATGCAGGGACGATGAGCCGAGGGAAGTGGACTTCGAGGCATACGCGAAGGATGGCATGGGGAGTCAAGCTGTGGGCTTGCATGCATCCGAGGGACGAGAGACAAAGTCGAAGAGGGCTTGAAGGCAACAGATCGAGGCTACTAAATGAAGAGTCAACTAAGTCGTGAGGGTCAAGTGCTCAAGGAATTATACTCGAGAAGGAAATCCTAGGGTTCGAGTGCTGAGAGAAACACACACGGGGAAGGAAAACCTTAGGTATAGGGGTAGACCAGTCGACTGATGCTTGATCAGTCGACTGATGCTTGATCAGTCGACTGATGCTTGATCAGTCGACTGATGAAGTCCACAGAAAGATCAGTCGACTGGTGATGGACCAGTCAACTGATGGCAGCTGAAATTCGAACGTTAGTTGTAACGTTCGAATCCAAGTAGGACCAGTCGACTGGTAACAGTCTTTTCAGCCTTGAGCTCTAATTAAGAGAGCTTGGTTTTGGTTGAGAGATCTTGGCGAAACAAGCTTGGTCAAAGTATGTTAGTAACCTACAAGTGCTCAGAGATTGTCCAAGGATTGTAGCGAGGTTTCTCCACCCACAAGAAGCGACAAGAGCTAGCCGGAGGTGTTCTGGGGAATCATCCACCGAAGGATCGGGATCGTCCACCTTATGGTCAACCGTAGAGTAGAAGTTTCATCTCCGAACCACGTAAAGGTCTTGTGTTAGCATTGATTTTTGTTTATATTTTAGATTTCCTCTTGCGCTTGCTAACCTTTGTATGAAGAAAGTCGAAAAAGAATCTATTCACCCCCTCTAGCTAAACAACAAGGTCCCAACAGAGATGACTCGCTGGAGAGGACGAGGAGGACTCCTTTCTTGGTCGTCGATGCACCTCATCCTACAACGCCATCCTCGGATGCTCAGCACTCAGCGTGTTCTAGGTGGTGGTCTCAGTCTACCACCAAAAGATCAAGTTCCCGGTGGGTGAGCAAGTAGCCGAGGTCAAGGGGGATCAGCTAGCTTTTCGGAGATGTTATAGCAGGGAGGTTTGGTCTAAAGCCCACAAGAACCTGAAGGCTGATGAAGCTCTGCAAATTGACCTCACCAACCCTTGAGAGGAGGAAGGGCCCAGAGAAGAACGGAGGGAGGTCGAGAGTGAAGAGGTTCAGATACACCCTCAACAGACCGGGGGGGGGGGGGGATTTGATGAACCCGAAATACTAGGTTAAGTTGTCACGAATGTGTGGGTTCATCAGATTTAGATTATTTATAAAATGCTGAAAACCCATTTTGCAATCAAAGAATGAAAACGTAGTAAAGGGGTCACAGGTCATATTTTTCCAAGGGCTAGTTGATGTTGTTTGATCCAAGCTCGAGTTTATGTGTCGTTAATATTTTGGGGTTTCAAATGAAATCGAGGTTTTGTTTTTGGGTTGCAATTAGAATTGAAAGCGTAATGGAAAACAATCTGGAAAACAATATGATATTAAGTGCAAGCCAATGCAGAGTAAATGAGTCCAAACAATGTTAAGCAATCTAAAACAAATCACTACAAGTCGCTGCCAAAACCTAACTTGACTTTAATTGCAAGCAACAACTTGATAACACAATGTGAAAAGCCGATGTGTCAAAACTGAATTTAAATGCAGGAATTTGTAGCTGATTAATTCAGCTTAGAAGACCAAGCTGCCAGTGAAGAGAAAACACTGATTGGAATGAAGAATTCCAAAACAGCTGATGCAGAACCCTGCGGCAGAATTGCAGAAATTTGAAGACAGAATGTGCAGCCACAAATTGGATACAAAATCAGACAAAGAAAACTGAATTAGAATGCTACAATCCAAGGATCAGATGAGATTCACAAGAAATAGACATCACTTAATACAATTCAGAACTGAAACTCAGAACTTGACACAACCTGCAGAATTTCAGCAACCTTGATATGCAGGAAGGGAAAGCTATGTGCAGAAACATTCGAATGCAAAATTCAGAAGCGCACCATTGCAGAAATGAAGTGCAGATGCAGAAATTAAAGTGGCACATGAAAATGCAGAAACTGAAGTGGCACACAAGGAAAGGCTGATACGCAAAGTACAACCCAAAACTTAATGCAAGAGCTAAAACCTAATGCAGAAATGGAATAGAATTCAGAAGTGATCGAATTGTGAAGCAAGCTGAAACTGTATGCATGAGTTCTCTGAGTGTTAACTCTAATTTCGGGAATCAAAGCTGGATATAGACTAAACTCGGAAGAAACTGCAGATTTCAAAAACTAACCCTGCACCAAATGAAGGAAGCAGAAAAATGGCACGGACAACAAAAATTCAAACTGAAATGAGAGCAATCATTCACTAAACAAGTAATCGAACTAATGAAAGTGCAGAATTGAAACACTAGTAAATGCAGGAACAATTCAATAAACTAAATTCACTGATATGAATTTAGAAACTAAATAAGAATGCAGAAATGTAAATGGCACGCAACTACAAATTTGATACACAAGCAACAAAACAGAAATTAAACTAAAATTGAGTTCAATTGATCACTGAACAATATCCCTAGCTAGTTTACTTGCAGAATTAAAACCTAACTAAAGTAGAGGCAATTCAGGAATGAAACCAATAGCTGATACGAAATTCAGAAATGGAAACAGATTGCAGAATTTAAATTACAACTAAGAAAACTGAAATTACAACAAGAAATCTAAACCCCAATCACTCCATTAGCTCAAGATCTCCTTGTTCGTCATGCAAGGGCTGACCTCGAACCCCTAAGCTCAACAAATCAGTGGGAAATCATCTCTACAGTCGACTCTGCTCAAAATCGGCACGTGGCTGGAATTTCCAATCCAATCTACTCTATCTCAATTGATGGAACTACGATGATGATTTGAGAATCATCTGAGCTCACCTGAGAACCCCTACAAGTGGCTCAGATGATCGGAGATGGCTTGTGGGTGAGATTCAAGTGACTGAATTGCAGAGCTGCCGAAACCCTCAAACAGCCCCTGTTCCGGCGCGATTTCGAGCTGAAATCTCCATAGAGCTATCCCCCAATGATCCAAAATCTCGATCCAAGCAAAGAATTGAGGTGGTCGTGCCTCAGATTGAAGAAAAACTGAAGAAAATGCAGAGAAAAACGATGAAGAACACTGTTGCGGCGAAGACGCGACGAGGAGAAGTGCTGGGAAAATTTGCTTAAGTACTTAATAATGGACGGCCCAGATTGATTTGAGGAAATCCAACGGCTGATCTTGCTCTGATTCAATCCAAACTTTGATGATGATGATCAGGGGTCAGGATCTGCCTCGTGGTAGCTCGAATCCTCCAGATGTGCAACGGATGGTCCAGATCAACCTAATCTTTGAATGGACGATCTAGAACCCTCTGAGCTTGATCCAACGGTTGAATGAGCTCTGATTGGGATGAAACCTTCAGATCTTGATCAGAGTGCTTGATCAGCCCTAACCCTAGCTCGGATTGCCTCAGATGGTCCCAGATGGCTCAGATCTAGCCGCTTCTGAATCAGACGGCCCAGATTAATCCGAAGCTTGATAACTCGATCCGGGTCCACTTCCGACTCAAATTTGACCCAGTATGCCCTAGGTCCATGAACCTTTCATGCCTACAAAAATAGATCAAAAATTTAGTGGCCAAATAATCCAAATATGTACAGATTTGCAATTAAGTCCAAAATAAAAGCAAGTTCTAAAACCTAGGGTAATTTCACAATTAAGCAAGAAAAACATGGGTCAAACATGGATTTTAGCAACTAAAATAATCAATAAAATGGTACTTATCAGGGGGTTACCAAGATTGTTGCTGACCTCACACTAGAGCTGAGAAGATATTTGATCGATTGCTTGCGGAGCCATTGGGTCGTGTTTTCATGGGCTACTGAGGAGATCCAAGGAGTCCCCCCAGCCTTGGCCATGCATCATTTGCATGTGACCCCCGAGGCTCGGCCGGTGAAGCAGAGACGAAGACATTTCGGGCCCGAGCAGGACAAGACTATCAGAGAGGAGGTCGCCAACTTGTTGAAGGCTGGTCATATAAGGGAAGTTCAATTCCCAACTTGGTTGGCTAATGTAGTACTTGTCCCTAAGCCCGGGGGTAAATGGTGGGTGTGTATTGACTTTTGAGATCTAAATAAAATCTGCCCTAGAGACTGCTACCCTCTGCCTCGTATAGATAGACTAGTAAATTCCACCTCTGGTTGTGACTTTATTTCCATATTGGATGCCTACCAGGGGTATCACCAAGTTCCTCTTGCGCCTGAAGATCAAGAAAAAGTCAGCTTTGTGACGGCAGATGACACATATTGCTATAACGTCATGCCTTTCATATTGCGTAACGCTGGGGCAACGTACCAACGGATGATGGACAAGGTCTTCAGGGATTAGATTGGGAGGAACATTGAAGTTATGTAGATAACATTATGGTCAAGACAGACAAAGGAAAAGATATGATAGACGACCTCGAAGAGACCTTCGCCACCTTGAGGGATAATCAGCTGAAGTTGAACCCGGCCAAGTATCTATTCAGAGTAAAGAGCAGTCGGTTCCTAGGCTACATGGTGACAGAGAGGGAGATCGAGGCCAATTCAGATAAAGTGAAGGCCATCCTTTATATGCCATCTCCTCGCAACTTCAAGGAGGTACAAAGGCTGAATGGCAGGATTACAGCCTTATCTAGATTCATCTCTAAGTCTGCCGACCGGATCCTGCCCTTCTTCAAGATTCTGAGAAAGGCGGTCAAGTTCGACTGGGACGACCAGTGTGAGAAGACGTTCATAGATCTGAAAGCCAACCTGGCCGAGCTCCCCGTTCTTTACAAGTCAGTGGAAGGAGAGACATTGTTTGTCTACCTATCTACGGCTGAGCAAGCGGTGGGCTCTGCTCTTATCCGAGAAGAAGGCACTGTGCAGTACCCGATCTACTTCTTCGGACACCTCTTGAAGGATGCATAGACACACTACACCATGATGGAGAAGTTGGCCTACGCTCTGGTCTTAATGGCCCGGAGGCTCAGGCCATATTTCTTAGCACACCCAATTGTGGTTTTCACCAACAGCCCGCTGGGATGAGTTCTCACCAATCCGGAAGCCTCGGGTCGGATGATCAAATGGATCGCAGAGTTGAGCGAATATGGGATTACCAGCCCCGTACTGCCTATTGGTACAAAATGTATCAGTGATGAACAATCATCCTCTAGGATTTTGATGTTTGACAATATACTAAAGTTAGTAACAATATATGTTAGATCATATATTAGGGTGGTCAAAGTGATCAAGGGTTAAACTAAACAGGACCTTATATTTGGTAGGGTAAACCCAGGTTTGATAGTTTGACAAAGGGTTAGTCAAACAGGATCTGATGTTTGGCAGAGTGAATAGAACCCAGGGTTGGTCAGTTTAACCAAGAGATTAAACCAAACCAGACTTAAGGTTTGAGATTATATTTACCTGAAGATTAGAGCAAGTCTAGTCAGGATCATGATGACTATCAAAGGAGTAATTTTGGTGAAAGAAATCCTAGTAAGTGAAGCTAGGTGAACTAAATCCTGGTGAGTGAAGCTGGGTCCTAGTGAGTGAAGCTAGGTGGACTTGGTCTTGGTGAGTGAAGTTGGGCACGAAGTCTTGGTTCGGGGGACTGAGCACTAAGTCCTAGTTGGGGATCAGGTAACAGAGGCTTTGCCGAGCGAGGATTACGGACAGAAGTAGAGACGGGTCGAGGTCGGATGTCTCGAGATCCGAGTTCTCGGAGGTCGAGCAAAAGTCCAGCCAGAGGTCCCAGTTGGCAAAAGCTTTAGTCGAGCGACCCTATCTCCCATGACACAGATACCAGCCCTTCCCGCCCCTCGTTTTGAATCTCAGGAGACATAGGATCCTAAGGATACCACAGAGGAGTAGAGATATTTTAGTGGTATGTTCTATTTTTTCTCTATATTTTTTCAGTAATTATTGTGTTTGTTATTATATTCATTAGTAATTGTTTCTTATTACTTCATTTTCGTTTACAGATTGCACATTATCAGAGTTGAATTCAGATATTGACTCGCTTGAAAGGTATGCATATTCGATATTATTCCTTAATTGTTTCTTATTTGTTAATTTTCATTTACAGATTTAACATTATTAGAGTTATATTTAGATATTAACTCTATTTAACTTTTATTTATCTTCTATTGTGCATGAATATTTTTCCTTTTCATCCAGTATTCAGTCTGATATTCATGTATATAATGTTTCTCTACTAAACTCTGACTTTTGATGCATTTAGTTCTTTTCATTTACTCTGACTTTTGTTTATCTTCTTTTGATGTATGGATTTGGATATTTACTCTTATTTGGATGTTTGGATTAGATATTGGATATGAAAGTTTGTTTGGATGTTTGTTTGAATGTTTGGATGTTGTAATATTTACTCTTGTTTGATGTTTGTTTGGATGTTGTAATATTTACTCTTATTTGATGTTTGTTTGGATGTTTAAATTTGGATATTTGTATATTATTGAATGCATATATGGGAAGGGGAAAAAGCAGCATTCGGCTGTGAAAGATTTCCCTGATTTTGCAACGGATATTTAAAAAATATGCCGCGAGTAGCGACGGAATAGTACTGCTAATAGCGATGGAATATTGACTATTCCGTCGCTACTCGCGACGGATATTGACCAAATCCGTCGCTATATTGAAAGATTAGCGACGGATATTTGACCGGTCGTCGCTAAAATCTCTCCGAGACACGTCACCCATATTTCCGGTGTTTGCGACGGGTTTATGTGTCCGTCGCTAACTTAGCTCTGCGACGAGTTTATATGTCCGTCGCTACCTCAGCTATTAGCGACGGGTTTATTGTTTCCGTCACTATCATAGCTCTGCGATGGGTTTTCGTCCGACGGTATTCACTCCGTCGCTATTCCGTCGTTATTAGTATTTAACGACGGAATAGCGACGGATTACGACCGTCGCTAATCGATCAAAAAAACAAATAGTGCTTGTTGGGATCCCATCCATCTAATTTTGAGAGGATATTTGACAACCAACCCCTGCATGTAACAGTAAGCTGTACGCATGGTGCAGTTGGGTGATAGTACTTTTATTATTTAGTTTTTTAAATAATTAGTTAGATGAGTATAACTTCAATAGGAGAGTACAACATAAAAGGACATATTTCATCAACTATCCGTATCTAATGGGTTCACATGTTAGATACTTAAGTTGTCTATATAGATATAATTGAGTTAATATTCTAAGGATAGATTATCATAAGAGAATAGAAATCAAACACCGGAAGGAATACTCTAGAAATAATATTCTTCACACCTAAAATGATACTATTCAATTATCATGATTACCTCTCTTCTAAATGTTTTGGGATAGACATATGGAGGAATGCCTGAGTGAACATATGTCGCAAGATACTTGAGTTAATAGGAAATATACGTTCACAATGAAGGTAATTAATTAATTCATTTTGAATTCATGCTCACATGTTCAATATCACTAATCTCTCTTATGACCATTTTTACTAAATTTATTAACTCGGTTGTATATACTAAAATAGAATTCAATGTCAAATAAAGAAGATATAATTATTTTAATTTTATTCTTTATGTTTATATATACAGATGGAACGGAGATGAAAATATTCTTCATGCTATTTGAATATATTGATATTCTATTCTAATAACAATAAGTATTTGTTAAATGCCCCTCCAAATGATAAACTAAATTTAATTTTAAAATTTATCATCTAATTTTGAATTATTTTATATAAAATCGAATCACATTAAATTTAGGTTATGTTTGGTTAGAGATAATATAATCCATTTTATAATGTAATTGAGTTTGTAATGTAATCCGGATTATATGTTGTTGGTCTTGTAATCCAGATTATAACATTTTTATTAATTTTTTTAATACAGATTATATTATATTATAATTTTAAAATTATATCAAATAAAATAATTAATTTTGTAACGGAATCCATATTAAATTATAAAATTGATTACTCTTTATAGACCTAGTCTTACTTTAGGCACTATTTATATTTTAAATTTTTTTTTAAAAGAGGCATTTTATTACTATACACGAATGAAATGCTCGACGTCTCTAATCACAACTCCGCTGCCTTTCGGTCTTCCTTTAGGATAAGACAAATGAATATTATCCGTTATATTCTCTTCGTGTCCCCTTGGAAAGCCTAATTTAAGTGTGAAATCCAATTAGACTTGGCTCTAAAATTCAAATTGACTTAATCTTAAACGAGTAAAAACAAAAAAATAAATTTATTCAACTTGATTTGATCAAGTAAATTGATAAAGACCTCCAATTCAATCGAATAAAGTTAAGCCTTAAGTCAATTGGCCCACACAATTTAAAACAACAATTAAAAAGACCTGGTCCTTTTTCATCAAAATTAGGAAAACAGCCAATTTTAGTATTGAAATCGTCTATACTCTATACTGAAATTCTGGACACCATTTATCTTCTTCAATACCTGGACCTTATATTATATCATAGTTTTTATGAGATGGATTACTAATTAATACGTAAGTGATCATCTTGATATTTAAATTTAAAATTTGATAAAATCAATATGTTTATTCTCTCCATGCACTAAATACAACCAGGGCTAATAGTTCTGAGATTTATTTCTTCCGTATTAATCTTGATTCTTAAAACAAATTGACAGGATATTAAAACGAATGAATCGTCTTTTACCATTCACATTCTATAACATCAAATTAAATCATATTAATTTTTTTAAAAGACACAATAATAAATCAAAACTCGTTTTAGCAATATTATTATATAAATTTAAACTAGATTTTTCCATGCTCTTTCTGAACCGTGTGATGCTCAGTCACACCATGCTTTTTCTTTATCCTCCCCATGCATTAGACACAACCTCGACTACTAGTTTCGGGATTGATTTCCTCCGTATTGATTTTAATTCTTGAGACCGATTGATGGACATTAACACCCCGTTTCGAAAGATTTTAAGCAATGAAATTGAATTGAATTCTATCAAGAATTGAATTTCAACGAAAATTGAATTTCATGAATTTCCAAATAGGGTGTTAGTCTTTTACCACTCACATCTATAGCATCAAATTAAATTATATTAATTTTTTTTCAAAGACACAATAATAAGTCAAAACTCGTTTTAGCAATATTATTATATAAATTTAAACTAGATTTTTCCATGCTCTTTCTGAACCGTGTGATCCTGCGGAATTGTTCTTCGATTGACCTTCGTTTTGCATAAAGATCCTGATCCGTCGACCTTTTCCCTCGGCAAATTGGATTTAATGTATCATTATATTGATCAGTTTCACCGGTAAACATGTACAGTGAAGCCGAATTCATGGCGAGAAGAATCCCGTTGCTCCTTTACACACTCTGCAATCTCGCGGCTGCTCTGTTTTCGCTCTCCTATGCAGGCGACACCTTAACCCCTGGCCAGAGTCTCCACGACGCTGCCGGAGCAACCTTGATCTCGGACAGAGGCACCTTCCAGCTGGGTTTCTTTAGCCCCGCCGGATCCAGCAACCGCTACGTTGGCATGTGGTTCCGCAACGTCTCCCAGAAAACCTTCGTATGGGTCGCCAACCGCAACCGCCCGATCACAGATGGGTTGGGCGTCCTTTCGCTCACCACAAACGGAACGCTTGTCGTCTCCGACAGCAGCTCGGCCATCTTGTGGTCTTCCAGATCACCGGCACTCGTTAACCCCGTGGTGCAACTC
Organism: Boesenbergia rotunda; assembly: GCA_024364735.1. Lineage (NCBI taxonomy): Eukaryota > Viridiplantae > Streptophyta > Magnoliopsida > Zingiberales > Zingiberaceae > Boesenbergia > Boesenbergia rotunda. The sequence goes on from JAGFNQ010006483.1 coordinate 98,534, forward strand.
CTCGACAACGGGAACTTGGTCGTTCGAGAAGCCAGCGACTTCGGCAGCAGCCGCTACGCATGGCAGAGCTTCGACTTCCCGACGAACACGCTTCTCCCGGGCATGAAGTTGGGGTGGAACCTGACGAGCCGACGCAACCGCATCCTCAGGGCGTGGGCGAGCGCCAGCAACCCGGCAGAGGGGAACTACACCCTTGGCATCGACTTGCGCAACGGTCCCCAGATATCCGTGTGGGTGGGCACGCAGCAGTATTTGCGCTTCGGGCCATGGAACGGCCTCTACTTCAGTGGCGTCCCGGAGATGATATCGACCGATAGTTTGGACTACAACTTGGTGATCGACGGCGAGCAGGTGGTGTATAGCTACACCGTCCCCGATCCCTCGTTGATCAGGCAAACGGTCATCAATGCGACGTCAGGCGCCATAGAGGTCCTTCTGTGGACCAAGGATAGTCAGTCATGGATCAAGCGGACGGAGTTTCCCAGGGACAGCTGCGACCGCGCCATCTCCCTCTGCGGTCCCTACGGCCTTTGCTACCCGAACGTGTGGCCTCTGTGCAAGTGTCTCCTAGGGCACGTCGACGGTAGAAGAAAGGGAAGAAACTTGTTTTCTTCCTCTCCTTCTCTTCTTCTCTTCCTTTCTTCTTTATGGCAAGCAATCACTAGACAAGGAGGAGACCTCTCCTCCTTTGTGGCGTGCGGCGAGAAGAAGGGAGAAGGAGCACGCGTGAGGAGACTTCTTGTGGTGTTTGTCGCCACAAGCAGGGAAGGGGAGAAGAGGTTGTTTCTCCTTGTGTGCATGGCGCCGCGAGTTAGGAAGAAAAGGAGGAGGTCAGTTAGGATTCAAGTGAAGGAGAAGGACTTCTCTTCTCCTTCATCTTCTTCTTCCTTCCTAAGGTGGCCGGTGGCAATAACCCTAGGCGCTAGGGTTTTAGCGCAAGTGGAAGAGGAGAAGAAAAGTGCCTTGGTGACTTCGGTTCTTGGAAGATCGTCGCCCACACGACGTCCAAGAAGGGATTAGGTCATACAGTAGAAGATCGTGAGGTAAACAAGAAGGTATAATTCTTATTTTGTTCCCTTTGATCTTGTTTAATTATTTCATGTTGTTAAATTAATATGTTGATTATTATTCATTATTTTATGTTGATAATAATCTTCAACCCCAATGATAAATACAAAAACTGGCGATCCACTTATCGACTATTCCGCGGCTAATCGATTGGACAAGATTCATTGCTAGAACAACACGTTTGTTCAAGCAGTTGCTTGAATCGGTTAGCACGATGATGAGACGGTCATTTGGGAAATTGTTCTCCATTTGGATTGAAAATTTTAATCTGTGGACATGGAGAGGTTTCCCATGCGTGACCCGGTATCCGCCTCGGAAACCCAAACCAACAATATGAGAGTGCTGACTTAACATCTGATTCTCAAAGTGTTGGTGCCGGAAGCACCAGATCGAACCTGGATTTTGATAATGACAAAGGGTTCATAAGTTAATGTTATATTGTGATCTAATGAATCTGTTAAGTGTGCAGGAAAAGTCTTAGGTAAGCTAGGCACGAAGTCCTGGTTCGTGGAATTGGGCAATAAGTCCTGACCGAGGGCTGGGCACCGAAGACCTGACTGAGGGTTGGGCAATAAGTCCTGATCGTGGACTGGGCACCGAAGTCCTAATCTGTATGATCAGGCAAAAGTCCAACCAGAGGAGCCGGTTGACAAAAGTAAATTCTCCTGAGAGGAGTAGGCGAGGACGCGTTCCCCGGATGAGGGAACATTAGGCGTCGGTTCGACCTAGGGTTTCATTTGGGAAGTCCAAAGTCAGAACCAAGACAGCACAGACTGTTATTTGTACATAATTTTTCTATTACTGTTGCTTTGGAACTAACCCTGGTTGCATGAATGAAGGATGGAGTTCTCTGCATCTTAGGCACCTGAGAGGACTCAGGCGCCCGAGCATACAGGCACCTGTATTGATACAGGTGCCCCAAATGGGTGATTCCAACAGTCTGCGAAGCTGAGCCTCCATGTCAGCAAGGGAGGCGCCCGTGAGCATACAGGCGCCCTAAACGTCCCAGGAGCCCTGGATAAAGGGATAGACGTTGGCCAAGTCTGCAAATGAGAATGCACGTAGATAGACACACGTGTCAGGCGCCCTACATCAACAGGGGCGCCCTGGACGGGTGTATATAAAGGCGTTCACCCCCTTTCTTCCAGACAATAATTCTTCTAACTCAAGCACTCAAGCACTCAGTTCTGTTTTCTCCGTGCTCGAGTTTCAAGCGCTAACAACGTTCCAGATCGACGACCCGCTACTCCAAAGAGGGTATCCACCCTCTTTGGTTTGTCCGACCACTACAAGGAGAGAAAACCAATTTATTTGGTTTATTTTATAAAATAAATCAAGCGCGATTTGTTTTATAAAATTATGGATAAATAAATCTATATAAAGAAATTTATATAAAGAGATTTATATAAAAAAATTTATATAAAAAAATTTATAGAAATTTATTCTTTTTATGGAAATTAAAATGAATCATGGATCGGTTAATTTTAATTTTATAAAATCAATTATGAATTGATTTTTCCATGATAAGAAAAATTTATAAATTTCTTGTAAATTTTATTCCATAATAAAAGGAGATATGTATTTGTTTTATTATAAAGTTAGTTATAATAAAACTTGGCATAAACGGAATAATTCATAAGAAAAAATTTATAGGATAAATTTCTTATGAAAAATTCTGTTAAAGGGGAGACTTGGCAAGGGAGAGACTACTATATAAAGGAACCAAGGCTAGGCTTGAATTCCTCAATTGAGTTATCAAGAGATTTAGTAGCTCTCTCTCTCTCTATTATTCTCTCCCTCTCCTTCTCTCCTCCTCCTAGGGCCGGCGCCCACTCTTCACCCTAGGGCCGGCGTCCACTCCTCCTAGGGCCGGCGCACCTTCACCTCCTAGGGTTGGCGTGAGCTACCTCCACCAAGAAGGTGCCAAAGAAGAAGAAGAAGAAGCGGGTCGCAACTCCTTCCTTCCCGGAATTTTGATTCCGTTACTTGGTGGTTAGTTTCCATCTTTCTCTCTTGATATTCTAGTTGTGCTTTTGGAGAATCTAGTAGTTCTCGTCGGCACAAAACTCGTGGCTTTGCGAAGTCATCCTGAAGAGAACTCGGCGTGGACGCGAATAGAGGCGGAGCTTCCAAGGGACGCTACGGTTGGATCTCGTCCCTTACTTCGAGTTACGCGAGGTAACGAGTAAATTAGTTTACTTTCTACAAAATTTTAATTTATGATCATGTCCACACATCATAAGGTCGCATGCTAGATACGTGGTTAAAAATAATTTAAGAAATTATTTATGCCAATTCTTCCGCTGCACGTAAATATTTTAAAATTTACGAACCCGTATCCTTGTCAACATGCACCCAGTCCCAACACTGAGCACGAGTCAAAGAAGGCTTGGGAGCCTGTTCTCTGGACTTAGGGTTGGATTGGAAGTCGCTGGATCGGTTTGGAGACCGATCAGGGAGTTAGCACGAACTCCCTGTTGTGGATCGATCTGGTGACCGATCCAGGGGAGTCTGATTGGTCTGGCGAACGATCAGGGAGAGAACAGAAGCATTTTGTTTGGCTTCTGTTGGGCTTCTGATCGTTCTGGTGAACGATCAGTGAAGAGGTTAGTAGCTTTGGGAGGAGAACTTGATTGATCAAGTGACCGATCAAAATGTCAGAGTTTTCCTCACCCTGACCGATCAGGATGGCTCCTGATCGGTCAGGGAGTGACCTGATCGGTCACCAGACCGATCAGGGCACAGCCTAATCGGTCAGGTGACCGATCAGGAGTGAGTTTCCTGCGGGTTGTGGCAAGCAAACTGCTGGATCGGTCTGGTGACCGATCTCTGATCTGTGATCGGTCAGGTGACCGATCAGGTTCAATCCGCGATTCCTCTATTCTTACTTTGGACCGATCAGGCAAGAGTCTGATCGTTTAGGGCTTTCCCTGATCGGTCTAGTGACCGATCAGGATCATCACTGATCGGTCTGGTGACCGATCAGTACCTGAACTTTAATTTGAAATCGCTGTCAGACTTCTGATCGCGTCTGTTTTTCTCTGCGTTTTATCTGATACACTGCTGATTTCTTCGTCATATGCTTTGCTAAGCCTCTGATCAGTGTGCATGTTAGACAGGGATGATACAAACCAAGGAGAAGAGTCAATGGCGACATTCATCGTGGCAGGTTTGTATGTATTTTGTTTTCAGGTTTCAACGGTTTCCTGGCGCTGCTGGCGACTGACGGAGACTCAGCTGAAGAGGTCGTCAATGGACTGAGTGCTCTGTGGAGTCAGGGGTCAGGTTGTGGCTCAGTGGGAGCAGATGGAGCTGGCGATGGTGAGCATGAGCTTAAGAAGAAGAGGAGATGCAGAGGAGCAGGAGAACAGACAGAAAAAACGAGTGAAGTTTTTGCTGTGGGGTTGAGCTCTCTGTATAGCTTCGTGCTTAAGTGTTCCTGCTACATACTTGTGAGTGTTTCCTTCTATTGTCTTGTGAGCTTAACTTGTATCATCTGGAGATTTGATTGTGGAGAGGTTTCTCCACCGAGAAGGAGACTATTACTATCCGGAGTTCACCGGGGCTTGATCTGCCGACGATTAAGGGATCACTGATGGACCCTAACTAGGTGTCACAAATGTGGGTCTCAAAATTTATATATGTGTAAGCTGGAAACCCTTTTTGCAATCAAAGAATATAAGCGTAGTAAAGGGGCCACAGGTCGTATTTTTCCTAGGGCTAGTTGAAAGTGTTTGATTCGAGCTCGAGTTTATGTGTCGTTTAGGAATTTTGGGGTTTCAAATAGAATGTGGGTTTTGGGTTGCAATCTGAAATGAAAACACAATGAAAATAAAGAAAGCTTAGTTAATAAGCTAAACAAAGTGATGACAAGTAATAACTCAACCAATGGACCACTTAATCAACTAATGCAATTTGACACAATTCAGAAATCAAACTTAACTCAAATGCAAGAGTACACTACAGTTGGTTTTTAACTTCAAAGATTATCAGTCAAAGCCGAAACCTAGCTTGATACAAGTTGAAGGATTGAAACAAACATGATACTCAAATAAACAAACTTATGAGCCAAAGATCGAAACTAACTTCAGACTTTTCAATTGATCAATGCAGCTTGGACAGATATGCTGTCAATGAAGGAGTACACAGGATTGGAAATATTCAGAAACGAGCAACTAATAAATCGAAATCAAGCTATGCAGGAAATAAAGGTGCAGGGATTCAGAAACTATGAGCAGAAATGAAATGAAGCAACTAATTGGATGCAAAATCAAAACTGAACAACTAATTTCGAATGCAATAGAATTCCAACTTAGATCTTCACTGATACAAACTCAGCAGAATCGAACTGAGGAATGTAGAAAGACTGAATTGCAGAAATAAAGTCGAATTGCAGGAATGGAATGCAGAAATTGATATGATGCAGAAATAAACTCGAATTGCAGAAATAAAATCGGGTCAAACAAGCTGATATGAAATGCAGAAATTGATACTAGATTCTTTGTAAATGAAACTAACTTCAATCTAAATTCAGAAAGAAGAAAAGCTAAATTGCTTGATACGAGATTCGGCACTGAAGACCAGAGTTGATACGTAAGATCAAGAAACTCCAAACTCATACACCAAACAAGGGACTGAACGCAGAATTACTAAGCTGAATAAAAACTCAGAAACAAAGCTAAAGTGAAACAAACTTAGATCAACTAAATTAACACACTAAATGTGAAATAAACTGAAGAATTCAGAAACCACAGCGAATTGTGCAGAAACAGGGCTGATACAAACTGGCAACTTGATACGCAAGCAGGAAAACAAAAATAAACTGAATTTAGAGGTAATAGTTCACTAACAAGCTCCTATCTGATCCTAATTCAGAATTGAAAGACTACTAACTGCAGAACAATTCGGGAAACAAAATTAAAATAGCTGGTACAAAATTCAGAACAGAAATGTATGCAGAAATGAAATTACAGCTAATACAATGAAAATTAGCTACGGAAACTAAGCCTCAATCCTCCCTTAGCTCAAAACCTCCTTGCTCGTCACACAAGGGCAAGCCAAGAACCCCTTCAGCTCTGCAAATCACTAGAAAACAGCTTCAATCGATCGACTCTACTCAAACTGCACTCGGCTGAAAAATCCAATCCAATCTCCTCGATCTCAATGGATGGGATTGCGATGATGATTTGAGGACGCTCTGAGCTCACCTGAGAACCCCTACAGATGGCTCAGATGGACGAAAATGGCTCGCGGATGAGATCCAAGTGATTGGATCACAGAACTGCCGAAACCCTCAAACAGTCCTGTTCCGGCGCAATTTTGAGCTGATATCTCCAAGAAACTATCCCCCACTGATTCAAATCTTGATCCAAGGTTAAGGTTGAGGTGGTCACGCCTTCAAACTAAGGAAATTGCAAGAAAAATGAAGAACAAGCACTGTTGCGGCGAAGACGCGATGTGGAAGAAGCTGAGGGAAAATTTGATTAAATACTAAGGAATGAACGACCCAGATTGATTTGGCTTGATCCAACGGCTAAAAATGCTCTGATTGAACCCAAAATTTAATGACATTGATCAGGTGTTAGGATCTACCTCGGGGTATCTCGGATCTTCCAGATTTGCAATGGATGGCCCAGATCAACCTGATCTTTGAATGGACAGTCTAGGTCCTCCCGAGCTCAATCCAACGGTCAAATGATCTCTGATTTTGATAAAACCTTCAGATCTTGATCCAAATGCTTGATTAACCTTAATCCCAGCTCGGATTCACTAGATCAGTGGCGGATGGTCCGGATCTTCTCTTTTCTCAAATGAATGGTCTAGATCCCCTTGTCTTGATCCAACGGCTGGATCTTCTCCAATTTGCCCCTAAACCTCCAAATCTCATTATGATGATCAGATCTACCTTGCCTCAGCTTGGATCCATTTGATTTGCCCTGGATGATCGAGATCTGCTTAACTTCTGAATGGGCGACTCATAGTTCTCCAGAGCTTGATCGCCTTGATCTGAGCCTGATCCTGACCATTCTTGACCTTTGTCCATGATCCTTTCATGCCTACAAAAATAGATTGACAATTAAGTTCAAAAGTATTTCAAATGTATAAAGATTTGCAATAAAGCCCAAAATAGAACTAATCTATGGAACCCAGGGTAAATTCAATGTTACACATGTAAAATGTGGGTCAAACATGGGTTTTAACATCTGAAATAATCAATAAAATAATACTTATTAACTCCCCCACACTTAAGCTTGAGCGTCTCGCGAAACTACTATGTATCCCCTAGACTCGTTCCAAGCATAATTAGAAATAAATGAAAAGAAATTACCTAGGGTCGTCAATTCCCAAAAATCTAAGCTCTATGGATTAGTATCTCGTCCTTAAATCAACAACTTAGCCTTTTCATCTTTCATGAGTCATTGAGATGAATTTAACTCACTAAGCCTTTCAAGGGAAGTTTTGATGGCTCTCTCCTTAAGTTCTAAGTTGATGATGGAAGTGGAGCTCACTCAAACACACATGCTTCTTGCACTACCATAGGCTTGCTTGTTATCTACTCTCCACCATTATTCATGATTAGGATCAACATCTACAAAAACAAGTGAAAATCATAGAAAATGGTAAAAATGAAGTGAAAGCCAAGGAAATAGAAAAATTGATGGAGTGGAAGACTTGAATGCTCAAGGATATTTTCAATGCACTTTGCCCTCTTGTCAGTCCTCTAGTGAATTCAAAAGTGTGGTGGAGTAAAACTTGGATAATGCTTTTTATTTGGGTGAAGAAAACTCCATTTGTTCGAATGTGCCAATTTGTGCTATTGCGTGCCAACCTTGCTTCCTTCTCTTTTCTCCTCATCATTTTTTTTCCTTTTTCTTTCTCTCTAGTAAAGTCAGAATGTATTGGAACAAGGCTTTAATTCGGATGAGAAAAACATTCACTTGTTTCATGGTACCAACATCACAATCTTATGCCATCTTGTTTCTCTCTTTTTTTCTTTTTCAAACTGTTTTCTGTTTTTTTTCTTCTGCTCTCAAGTCTTCTAATGGAGCATTTCAGATCTTGCAAAACTCTAATTTCTTCATGTCAGTTGGCATCTAGGAGTAGTTGAGCACTTAAAGTATTCCACTCAAAAATTCTGATCAGCATGTTCAATTTCAGCCTTTGCACTGCAGTTTTTTTTTATGTTCTGAATTCATCCAATTGCCTTCTCTTGAAATCTGCTCCCCACGAGGTTGAATCCAGCTGAAAGCCATTTTGCTAGTTCTGTTGAAACCCAGCAATGCATTGCTGATTTAAGAAAACCAAATTCAGTTTTGGATTGATACAAAATCTGTCCCACTAGCATTCCATCTGATTTCTCCTCTTTTCTACTGCTTTCTCAGCTTATTTTCTCAGTTTTATTGCTCTCCATAATCTCTAATAGTTGTCGAGTGATTTGGTTTAATTCTGCTCAGCAACCTTTGCAAATTCCATTCAATTTCAGCTCAGATCAGTCAAGCTACACTTCATTTACTAATCTGCACAAAGATTTTTTTTTTCTATTTTTGGCACAGCTTTCTTCATTGATTCAGATGTGTACAACTTCAATTCAGATTCTAACAAGGTGTTGCTGATCTCGACTTCCATAATTCCAACTTTCTAGTTTTTGATCCAACCCATTTCCTACCCAAAATAGCAGATTTTTTTTTCTTTGGCACAAACTTCTTTTCTCTGTTTTTTTTTCTGTGCCATCTGTTTTCATTTCAACTTTTTAGCCGAATTCAACTTGAGGTTCAACTTCCTTGGATCTTCAAATGATGATCAAGAATCTTCAATTGTTTTCAATCTTTGACCACTTCTTCTCACGTGATCTTGATACCAAGCTCACTTCGATTGGCACATGAAATTGCAAATTTTTTTTTTCAAAAGAAGTGCATCCTTGATAAAAATTGATTCCAAATCACTAACCACTCCCCCACACTTAATCTTTTGTCCGTCTCGGGAAAAATAACATCAAGGAACATCCCCAAACAAATAAGTCCATAAAAAAATGGGGTTAAGAGTAGGAATAAGGAAAGACAAATAGTATAAACATGATTAGTGCCAAAAATTGACATGGAAAGGTAAACAAATTGATTAGTCTCTATAGATGTGATCCAATCATTGAAATATGGTTTTGAAAGAACTTAAGTAAGTTTAGAGTACAATTACATATGTGTATCACAAAAATAAGGCTAATTCTCACTATGTGCAAATAATCCATCTCAAGTCATCAATTAAGAATCTAAAGCCAAGTAATACTCAAGCATCCAAGATTTCATCCATTAGCTTAAACCCTAAGTTTTAACAACCAAATTTAATTTATTTTCAAAAGACTCTAAAATGCTATGGAGACAACCTAAAGGGATAGATTTATTCTTAGTCATGCAAGAAAAAGTGACCAAAAGAAATAACATAGTATTTACAATGTCTATTTATTCATTCTACTCTACTCACGCATTTATTAGCAAGAACTCAATTTGAAAGTGAAAAATGCAATAAAGGAAAAATGCAAGAAAGAGCAAACTCCCCTTTATTTCTGGCGGTCGGAGTCTATCAAGAAATAGCCTCCATCGTGGTAGTGGAGGAGTCTGGGTGGCTGAGAAAGCTGCTTTCATTTGATCAGTGTTATGGTGCATTACTCCCCCACACTTAAACTTTACAACAGAATGTTCAGGTGGCCGAAGGTGATTGATGTTCAACATCTATTTTAGAGGTGGAGTGCTTCGAATTATAGTAAGATCATCTCCTCCCTCTTTATTCTTTTTGGAAAACCTTCCAGGAGGGTGAAGACTGTTTAAATGGAGTACCCACTCCAGAAGTCTTTGGGACCCTACAAAATAATGTAAAACCTTTCTCACGCGTGTAGGGTAAGATAGAAGTATAATACCATCAATTTCTATATAGAATGTATCCACAAATACATCACATCCAATAAAATAAATTTTTGACACCTCAAAGAGTTTTTCACAATTATTTTTCACAAAAGATGTATCAAGCAATGGTTTGCAACCCATGAAATCAATTTGAGGTACCTCCATAATTTTTTCACATTCAACCTCAGCATAAGATATAGCAATAGATTCCTCATAATAAACAACATCAATTTCAGGCAGTTCTAAAAATTTTCTACAATCTGTATCCACAAAAGATATATCAAGCAATGTATCACAACCCATGAAATCAACTTTAGGTGCCTCCATAAGTTTTTCACACTCATCCTCAGCATAAAATATAGCAAGAGATTCATCACAATAAACAACATCAATTTCGGGCACCTCCAAGAATTTTTCACAATCAGTTTCAGCATAATATATATCAAGAATATCATCGCAATGAATAAAATTAAGCCTGGGTGCCTCTATGGAATTTTCATCATTATTTTTCACAAAATATGTATCAAGACATGCTTCACATGCAATTCTAGACACCTCTCTGAAATTTTCTAAAGGAAAAAGGGGAATACTTACCTGATCGTGCTCAAGTTCTGGTGGACACTCAACTGGAATAGGTGATCCTTGGGTTCTTGCTCTCATCATGCAAGTCCCTATACTTTCTGGTTTGTCCTCTGAATTTTCTAATGTTGGTGGTCTCTGCGGCTCTGTGCAATCCCCTACACCTGTAGAATCATCTCCCGTGCATGCTTCCTCAGTAATATCTGCAGCAACCTCATTAGAAAAATTAGGACTATCAATAGCAATATCACAAAATAAAAGATAAGAAGAGTCTTGTAAAGCTTCAGTTTCGAATTCAAGGCTGTCACATGCTTTTCCATCCATCTCCTCTAATTCCTTCACAACTGATGCACCCTCAGCCTTCTCTGAAATCAAATCTCCTCCCACTATGTCAGATGCAACATCACCAACAATTAACTGTGCCTCAACAGTCTCATCTGTGGTGTCCACGCTCATGATTGAGTGATCCCCCCCAGAGTCCTTCACGGTATCAAAAATACTAAACTGGACTACTGTGTCCCCCACTTCCATCGAAAGTGTGCCAGCATAAACATCAATTTTTGTTCTGGCAGACTTTAGAAAAGGCCTTCCAAGGATAAGTGGGGATCTACGTGCAAGATACTCTCCTTCCATGTCTAAGATGTAAAAGTCTGCGGGGAAAATCAACTCCTTCACTTTAACCAAAACATCTTCAATAACTCCTGCCGGGTGGGTCTGGCTTCTGTCTGCTAGCTGAATCACAACTCCAGTGGGCTGTAGAGGGCCAATGCCAAGCATTTGGAAGACCGTCCTGGGCATGACATTAATGGAAGCTCCTAGGTCCAGCATGACAACATGTAGCGTGGTGCTCCCTATCTCACAAGATACAGTAAACATTCCAGGGTCTTCACATTTCTGAGGTATGGCATGGATGAGTGATGAAACATTCTTCCCCAAGCTGACCAGCTCATTCTCCTTAAGCTTTTTCTTGTGAACACAGAGATCTTTCAGGAATTTTACATATTTAGGAATCTGTTTAATCATGGTCAACAAGGGTACATTAATTTCTACTTTGCTAAAAAGTTTTACCAGCTCATTGTACTCTTTGGTTTTCTCCTCCTCCACTTGTCTTTTGGCTTGAGTCCTCCGCTGTGGGAAGGGCAAGGAAACTCTCAAATCATCTTCTTGAGTCGAAAATGGAAGGGCTGAATTTTGGGCTGCTGTCCCAATCGGTGAAGCTGCTGTAAAATTTGTTTCGGCACTGATTTCTTCTTCATTTTCCACTAAAATCATAGGGTTGCTTGAGGAAGGAGTTGGGCACGGACTAGGGGTGGAACCAACTGATTTTGAAGTCGTTTCAGGGCTGATTGGTGCTGAAAATGGAGTTGCTGCCCTGTTTTCAGAAAAATCTGCTCTTGGACCATTTTGAGTTGAAGTAACCTTCCCACTCCTCAAATAAATAGCGCTAACATTTCCCTTTGGATTGGGAACAGCTTGGGAAGGTAGTTGGCTTGATCCTTGAGCTTTAATTTGATTTATCTCACTAGGCAAATGTCCCATTTGCCTTTCGAGATTTTGTAAAGCTCCAAAGATGTTACCCTGCTGTGATTGTTGGACTGGTGGCTGTTGGGGTTGATTGGAGGGCTGAAATTGTTGTTGAATGGGCTGATAAACTGGCTGGAATGTTGGTTGAATTTGCTGAGAATTATAGCCTTGAAAATTCTGATTTTGAAGTGAAAGTGGTTGTGGTGGAGATGGAAATTGATTGGGTTGAATTCCTTGATTTTGTGGCTGAAAACTTTGATTCCAAGGCTGGATATTTTGCTGCGGTTGTTGGAATTGCTGCTGTAAAGATTGATATAGCTGTGGATAATTCAAATTCCCTTGGAAACCTTGTTGAATCCCTTGAACTAGTGGCTGGAAATTCTGAAATGTTGGCTGGAAAGGCTGATTTTGGGGCTGAATTTGCATATTTTGGGGATGAAGTTGCTGTGACTGCTGAAAAGATTGTTGTGGTTGCTAGAATTGTTGTTGCTGCGGGTTCTATTGGTAGAAAGAGTTCTCGTACCTCAGATTTGGATGATCCCTCCAACCAGGATTATAAGTAGAGGAGTAAGGGTTGTTTCTGGCTTGAAATTGTCCCCTAACCAATGCCGCTAGTGCTCATCTTGTTGGAGGTTGGGACATGAATCTGAATTGTGTTCTCGGCTAGCGCAAATGCCACATACACTCAGCACTTGGCTTGATTGTGGAGGTGCTGAAGGAGTTGAATTTTCACTTACAAATTTGAGACCCATTTGCTTAACCGCTGACGTGAGCTCTACCAAGGCATTCTTAATCTCCTTCTGATCATTAGAAACCACCTGAACTTTACCCACTCCTCTGGTGGTCAGTGCTCTGCTTCCAAATTGTTGTGAGTTCTCAGCCATATTAGAAATGAGCTCCCTAGCTTGATTTGGCGTTTTATTCACTAGGGCTCCTCCAGCTGCAGTATCTATCATAATCCTGTCCATCTGCAACAATCCCTCATAAAAATACTGAATCAGAAGCTGTTAGTGATATGAGAGAAGTGTCCTAAGGCAATCGCTTTATGATGTAAACATTTATATTAATAAATGATAATTCACTATTTGAGTATACATGTTTTGTGTATTTGATTGGGATCTTAAACTCATCTACTGAATGTCCGCAATACAACTCACATCATAAGAGAATTTGTGATGGGATCACAACTAGTGATTATCTCTAATGTGCAATTGTGAAGTATTGAAATTATCCCTAGTCGATGAATTGATAAAAACGGACACTATCAATTCTGTTGAGACTAGCATGGGTTATTCTCTAATCAGCTGATTTTCACTGGCTGGTGACATTGGGATGTCCAGAGATAAACATGGATTCTAGTTAAGGGAACTAGTTTATTGGAGTGACTAGCTGTAAAACTTCATATGGTTATCTATAAAGATATGTCAATGAAGTTCTTACTGCAGCTTAAGTGCGATGATCCTTTGACTTGCGGTGTTCAAGTCATCTTGGTCATGGAGACTTATACTTTAACATCTTAAGCAAGCATGTCCAAGGAGGCGTGGACTCAGGATGATTGGGTATGAGCCGAAGTGCTCGAAGATGTTTGAACAGCCTACAAAGGATTCACCACTCCTTGCGAGGAGATGTATACCCAGGCCTATCGTCGGATTGTTACTCAAAACCTCTGGCCAGAGTATATCATGTTAAGAGTGCGAGTCTCTTAAATACATGAGAGTAATTAGAAATCCAAAGGACGAGAAAGACATTACTTGGGCTAGGTGTGACGTAGTCAGCCTAGTGGGGACTGACACAAATAGACCGTGTCCTGAACCAAGTGGGTATAAGATGGTGAAGGGAATGTGGCACGATTCATTAGAGCTGCTGAAGGGTTTCAGAATAATTTCTTCTGAGGTCAAACCGTTGATCTTTCGATTAATTGGGGATCATGATGTACTACTAGGTGGCACTCATGATCGTTCTATAATTGGTTGATTATATACGGCCAACATAAATCGAAAGCCTATTTAGTCACACGCACTACGAGTAATCCGAGGGATTTAAAACGAGTTAAAAATTGGATTTTCCGATCAAGAGAAATAAGTCGAATCTGAGTTAATCAGAGGCGCATTGGAAGCTAAAATTGGCTAAGTCTTTTGAAGGCTTATTGGGCGAATTAAATGAGTTTAATTCGCGATTGGTGGGGCTTGATTGGCCGGCCAAGGAGGGTGCCAAACCCCTTGGTTTGGCCGGCCACCTATTGGGAGAAAACCAATTAATTTTGGTTTAATTAATAAAATAAATCTAGTGTGATTTGTTTTATAAATTATGGATAAATAAATTTGTATAAAGAAATTTATATAAATAAATTTATAGAAATTTATTCCTTTTATGGAAGTTAAAATAATCCATGAATTGGTCTATTTTAAATTTATAAAATCAATTATGAATTGATTTTTCCATAATAAGAAAGTTTATAAATTTCTTATAAAATTTATTCCATAATTTAAAAGAGAAGAAAAATTTATTTTATTATAACTTAGTTATAATAAGACTAGGCTTAACGGAATAAGTCATAAGAAATTTTATAAGATAAAATTCTTATGATAACTAATTCCGTTAATTCTGTTAAAGAGGAGACTTAGCGAGGGAGAAGCAACTATATAAGGAACCATAGGCAAGCCTTGGATTCCCAATCAATAATGGTGTATTGATATAGAGCTCCCTCTCTCTCTCTCTTTTATTCTCTTCTCCTTCCCTTCTCCCCACCTAGGGTCGGCGCCCACCTTGAAGCATCTAGGGCCGGCGCCTCCTCTTGAGGGCTAGGGCCGGCGCAACTCCTCCCATAGAAGGTGGTTGCCGTGAGCTAACAAGAAGAAGGAGAAGCCAACCAAGAAGAAGAAGAAGCGGATCACATCTCCTTCCCTCTCGGAATTCGATTCCGTTTCTTGGTGGTTAGTTTCCCTTTCCTCTCTTGATCTTCTTTGTTGTGCCTATAGAGAATCTAGTAGTTCTCGTCGGCACAAAACTCGTGACTTTGCGAAGTCATCCCGAAGAGAACTCGGCGTGGACGCGAATAGAGGCGAAGCTTCCAAGGGACGCTACGGTTGGATCTCGTCCCTTTTCTTCGAGTTACGCGAGGTACAAAGTAAATTAGTTTACTTTTCCACAATGTTTTATTTTATGATCATGTCAACACATCATAAAGTTGCATGCTAGATATGTGGTTAAAATAATTTAGAAAATTATTTTATGTTAATTCTTCTGCTGCACGTAAAAATTTAAAATTTTACGAACCCGTATCCTTGTCGACATGCACCCGGTCCCAACAGAAGCTGCTCGCTGATCTGGTGCTGTGGGCAACTTGAACACAGTTTGTTGAATCTCTCCCAGTAGTCATAAAGCGTCTCACCCACCACTTGCTGAATGCCACAAATGCTTTTTCGAATTATTGTTGTTCTGGAGGCTGGGAAATATTTTTCCAAAAATGCTTTCTTCATAGAAATCCAACTAGACACGTGCCCAGTAGGTAAGTAGTAAAACCAATCTTTTGCTACTCCTGTCAGTGTAAAGGGAAAAGCTCTCAGCTTAATATCTTCTTCTGAAATGCCCTGAGGCTTCATAGTGGAGCATACAACGTGAAACTCATGCAGGTGTTTATTTGAATCTTCTCCAGATAATCCTTGAAACTTGGGCAGCAAATTGATGAGTCCAGATCTAAGCTCAAAATCACCAGCAAGCTCTGGATAAGCAATGCTGGAATACTGAAATGTAGCATCTGGTGCTGCGAGTTCCTTCATAGTCTTCTGGTAGCTGCCATGATACTGCCTGAATGAGTGAGAATAGACTGAAGAGGAGGAATATCAGTAGTCTCTGAAAGTATGCCTTGGTTCCTCCTTGCTCTGAAAGTCCTCTCAATTTCAGGGTCAAATTCTTCAAGATCACCACCTGTAGACCTGGTCATAAAACCAAAAATAAATCATAGTAAAAGTAGATAAAAAGATGAAACAAATAAAATCAGATCACCAGATATAGTAGTAAGCACAAAAATAAATCAAGAAAGATGTGAAATAAGTGTACAAGCAAAAATCAAACAAATCAACTAGTTGCTTCTCCGGCAACGGCGCCAAAAATTTTGATGGACCCTAACTAGGTGTCACGAATGTGGGTCTCAAAATTTAGATATGTGTAAGCTGGAAACCCTTTTTGCAATCAAAGAATAAAAGCGTAGTAAAGGGGCCACAGGTTGTATTTTTCCTAGGGCTAGTTGAAAGTGTTTGATTCGAGCACGTGTTTATGTGTCGTTTAGGAATTTTAGGGTTTCAAATAGAATGTGGGTTTTGGGTTGCAATCTGAAATGAAAACACAATGAAAATAAAGAAAACTTAGTTAATAAGCTAAACAAAGTGATGACAAGTAATAACTCAACCAATGGACCACTTAATCAACTAATGCAATTTGGCACAATTCAGAAATCAAACTTAACTCAAATGCAAGAGTACACTACAGTTGGTTTTTAACTTCAAAGATTATCACTCAAAGCCGAAACCTAGCTTGATACAAGATGAAGGATTGAAACAAACTTGATACTCAAATAAACAAACTTATGAGCCAAAGATCGAAACTAACTTCAGACTTTTCAATTGATCAATGCAGCTTGGACAGATATGTTGTCAATGAAGGAGTACACAGGATTGGAAATATTCAGAAACGAGCAACTAATAAATCAAAATCAAGTTATGCAGGAAATAAAGGTGCAGGGATTCAGAAACTAGGAGCAGAAATGAAATGAAGCAACTAATTGGATACAAAATCAAAACTGAACAACTAATTTCGAATGCAATAGAATTACAACTTAGATCTTCACTGATACAAACTCAGCAGAATCGAACTGAGGAATGTAGAAAGACTGAATTGCAAAAATAAAGTCGAATTGCAGGAATGGAATGCAGAAATTGATATGATGCAGAAATAAAGTCGAATTGCAGAAATAAAATCGGCTCAAACAAGCTGATATGAAATGCAGAAATTGATACTAGATTCTTTGTAAATGAAACTAGCTTCAATCTAAATTCAGAAGGAAGAAAAGCTAAATTTCTTGATACGAGATTCGGCACTGAAGACCAGAGTTGATACGCAAGATCAAGAAACTACAAACTGATACACCAAACAAGGGACTGAATGCAGAATTACTAAGCTGAATAAAAACTCAGAAACAAAGCTAAAGTGAAACAAACTTAGATCAACTAAATTAACACACTAAATGTGAAATAAACTGAAGAATTCAGAAACCACAGTGAATTGTGCAGAAATAGGGCTGATACAAACTGGCAACTTGATACACAAGCAGGAAAACAAAAATAAACTGAATTTAAAGGTAATAGTTCACTAACAAGCTCCTATCTGATCCTAATTCAGAATTGAAAGACTACTAACTGCAGAACAATTCGGCAAACGAAATTAAAACAGCTGGTACAAAATTCAAAACAGAAATGTATGCAGAAATGAAATTACAGCTAATACAATGAAAATTAGCTACGAAAACTAAGCCTCAATCCTCCCTTAGCTCAAAACCTCCTTGCTCGTCACACAAGGGCAAGCCAAGAACCCCTTCAGCTCCGCAAATCACTGGAAAACAGCTTCAATCGATCGATTCTGCTCAATCTGCACACAACTGGGGAAATCCAATCCGAACTCCTCGATCTCAATGAATGGGATTGCGATGATGATTTAAAGATGCTCTGAGCTCATCTGAGGACCCCTACAGATGGCTCAGATGGACGGAAATGGCACACGGATGAGATCCAAGTGATCGAACCACAGAACTGTCGAAACCCTCAAACAGCTCTGTCCGGCGCAAATTTGAGCTGAATTCTCCACAGAAGCTTTCTCCTAACGATCCAAGTCTTGTTCCAAGGATGAAATGAGGTGGTCACGCCTTCAAACTAAGGAAATTGTAGGAAAACTTGAAGAAAACGAAGACGATGGACTGTTGCGGCGAAGACGCGACGAAGCTGCAATGTGGAGAAATGTTTGATTAAATACTTTGAAATGAACGGCTCAGATTGTTCAGGTCAAATCCAACGGTTGATCTTTGTCCGATCTGAACCAAACTTTGATGATGTTGATCAAGGGTCAAGATCTGCCTCGGGGTAGCTTGGATCTTCCAGATTTGCAATAGATGGCCCAGATCAACCCGATCTTTGAATGGACGATGTAGATCCTCTTGGCTTGATCCAACGGTGGAATGATCTCTGATTTGGATGAAAATCTCAGATCTTGACCTGAGTGCTTGATTAGTCTTAACCCTAGCTCGGATCCACTAGATCAGTGGCGGATGGTCCGGATCTTCTCTTTTCTCAAATGAATGGTCTAGATCCCCTTGTCTTGATCCAACGGCTGGATCTTCTCTAATTTGCCCCTAAACCTCCAAATCTCATTATGATGATCAGATCTACCTTTCCTCAGCTTGGATCCATCTGATTTGCCCTGGATGATCGAGATCTGCTTAACTTCTGAATGAACGACTCAGATTTCTCCAGAGCTTGATCGCCTTGATCTGAGCCTGATCCTGACCATTCTTGACCTCGGTCCATGATCCTTTTATGCCTACAAAAATAGATCGACAATTAAGTTCAAAAATATTTCAAATGTATAAAGATTTGCAATAAAGCTCAAAATAGAACTAATCTATGGAACCGAGGGTAAATTCAATGTTACGCATGTGAAATGTGGGTCAAACATGGATTTTAACATCTGAAATAATCAATAAAATAACACTTATCAATCACTCCCCGGATAACCTCTGGCTATCACGTGTCGCTCCTTGTGGGTGGAGAAACCTCACCACAACACCTCGGACGCTTTGTGAACACAATAGACTACTAACTGGCTTTATCCAAGCAGGTTTCGTCAAGAAACTTAGCCACCATGAAGTCCTCTTTAAATAGGACTCGGGGTTGATTTCTCGCTACCAGTTGACTGCCCCCAGGGCAGTCGACTGGTGCCAGCCAAATTCGACCGTTGACACTCCCAACGTTCGAATTTGCCAGCTCACCAGCCACCTACCAGTCGACTGGTCCCAGGCTGAGACCCTTCTGTGAGTTTCATCAGTCGACTGCCCTCAGGCCAGTCGACTGGTCTACTCACATACCTAAGGTTACCCTTCCCGAGTACGTTTCACTCCGCACTCAAACCCTAGGATTTCCCGAGTACAATCACACTGCACTCATACCATCACGACTCGACTGACTCCCCTTCCGTAGCCTCGACTGTTGCTTTCGCGCCTTCTTCATCTTCGGCTCCCATCCCTCGGATGCACGCAAGCCTCCAGCTTGCCTCCATGCCATCCTTCACGCATGCCTCGAAGTCCGCATCCATCAGCTCATCGTCCCTGCTCTCCAAGGTCCCTCAGGTGCGCACACAAGCTTCCAGCTTGTCTCCATGCCACCCTTCACCATACCGAGGTCGTCTAGTCAAGTCTATATGCGTATCCTGTACAGCCTGCACACTCAACATACACATATAAGAATACAAGGGTAATCTTAACTTAAATCCTTTTGCCCAAACATCAAAACCCATGGTCACACCGGACCATCTTAGGGTCAATTGCTCCAACAGGATCGTCATGCCAAATCTTGCAAGTGGACTATGGTTCGGCATGCCGAAAAGGTTAAGTGATATTAACCAAGGATCAAGAAGATAATTAATTTAATTATCAATAAATTGAATTAATTATCAGGCATGTGATATCTTAAATACAGGGAGATGGACGACTCATGATAGGTGGAGCCCATATAAAAATATGGGGGTTGGTGAGGAAGTACAATGTGATCCTTTAGTGGAATGGATCTCCATTTAATGGATCGGGTTTGGATCCATTAGAGGGCCAAGAACCAACTCCTCCTCATGGTCCCTATCCTAGCCCTATAAAGCCCCATTAGAGTCATGATAAAAGGTCAGATTAATTAAGGAATTAATTTTAGATTAATTTAATTATTAATTTCGAAATTAATTAAAGAATTAATCAAGGATTTATTAAGGAATTAATTTGGGGTTAATTAATCTCAAAATTAATTAAGGAATTAATCAAAGAATAATTAGGGAATTATTCTATATAAAAATTTGGATGGAATAATTAAAGGAATTAATTATGGAATTATTCTCTAAATTTTTATATAATCAATCTAATTTTAATTGGAAAATTTTTCCAATTAAAACTAACTAAACCCCTATATAAACCTCAAAACTCTCTCCCTCATGAGAACTAATCTCCCCTCTCCTCCCTCAACCCTTGGGCGCCGGTGGTGCAAGCAAGAAGAAGACAACCTCCTCTTCTTCTTCTCTTGGTTTCTTCTCATCCTAGAGGTCGCATTCGGTCACGGAGCAAGGGAGGAGTTTCCTCTTCTCTTGGTGGCTTGCTGCGAGGAGGGTGGAAGAAGAAAGGAAGGCGCAAAGGGAGAGGGGTGCACAGGTGGTGGAGGAGAAGAGAACACTTGGTTCTCGGTTCATCTTGTTGCGGATGTACACAAGACAAAGGAGAAGCTTCCTTCTCCTTTTGTGGCGCGCGGGAGCAAGGAGGAAGAAAGGTGAAGGCGCGGGCGAGGATAAGTTTCCCTTTTGGAGTTTGTCGCCGAAAAAGGGAGGTTGAGAGAGGTTATCTTCTTGTGGTGTTGCTGCCGCGGGATAGGAAGAAGGTGGAGAGGTTGGCTTGGGTTGTGGTGAAGGAGAGGAACTCATCCTCTTGACTTCATCACCATCTTCTTCAAGGGTTTGTCGAGTGGTGAAGAAAAACCCTAGCCCTAGGGTTTTTGGTTCTCGGTGCAAGGGAAGAAGAAAAGAAAGGATTGGTTTGCGTGCCTTGGTGACTCCATGACTTGGGAGATCATCGCTCACACGACGTCCAAGTGGGCTGGGTCATAGGATAGAAGGCTGCGAGGTAAACGACGAGGTATAATTCTCCCGGGCTCAGTTTTCATAACGTTATGTTTGTTTTGTGCTATCATGCTTTGCCTTATCATTTCATGTGTGTTTAATTATTATTTGACTTAAAATCTTAGATAATAATAATTAACTGGACCCCGAAGATAAACACAAAAATCGGTGATCCAAATCGTCATCTTTTCCGCGGTTAGTTAATCCGGAAAGTTACAAATCCTTTGTGGCTAAGTTTGACTTGGACTAACTGACACGACGACGAATCGGTCGTTATAGGGATAGGTCTCTATTCGGATTAAATTTTTAATCCATGGCCATAGAGAGGTCTCTCAGATATGACCACGTGGTTATCTTGGAAACCGCCAAGGGATAACCAACAATTGGTATTAGAGCCAGGTTCCATTTTTGTGTGTTTATGATTCGGTTAATTTTCTTGCACATTATCATGTATGTTATTTTTGCTTGATAATATTTTGGATGTGCATAGGCTAACTTTGTGTTGTAGGCTCTAGATTCCAACTATTATGACAAAGTATGTTGTGTGTATGTGATTGGTTGTGCTTGATGTAATTATTTGAATCCTCTGGGTTGACGAGGCTAGATAAGCTATTTAATTTTTGTAATTAAATATGACACTTGTTTAGCCAAGCTTTCTATTTACTTTTGATCTAGATGACATGTGCACTCCTTCGTGGAGTTTAGGATCAATGGATGTAAATTAGTTAGCTTATCATCTCAGCTCGGGGACTCCTTCATGGTGGCATGCGCATGGATAGGATAGAGTGGACGAGGTGACGACACAACTGGAGGCACATTGGAAGACCAAGGCCATAATAGTTGAAAAAATCTATGATTTTTCATTATTCTATTATTTTGGTTTGTGTGTGCTTGTTGTGTGGATGCATGTAAAAACCTCAATATAAATAACTAAGTGGGAGAGGGACCCTAAGGGCCCCATGGCCTCCACCACAATCTGAAAAGTGATGCGAACAAGTCTGCGCGTCAGCTCTGAGTGCCTTCCTCCCCATCGGATGGGCTTGTTCTGCGGATCACTAGGTCAGAAAAGACTGTAGAACATTATTGATGTGTGTGTGAACTTCCCCATCGGAAGACACATAATCAGAAATAATTTTTCTTGGTGTCGGGTGGTGGTAAACACTTAGATACAAATAATAAGTATCCTCCCCATCGGAGTCACTACTATTATTTGTAGGGCCGAAGAGGACCAACTATTAATTTTACTTGTCAAAAGGATAGGATGACAAGATAGTAAAATTAATGGATAAAATCTCCTCTTACAAATGTAGAATTCGTATACGTCCACACTATCGTGACATACGAAATTCTCGGTGTTTGAGGTGTTAGTAGATTTTTTGTAATAAATTGTTTTGAGGTGTTAATTTATTTCAAAAATCTAAAGCGTGTGATTGTTCTGATTCTCAGGTGATTTTAAAATGGACTTAGACCCACAAAACCTAATTCAAAGTGAAATCCAATTAAATGCCCCTAGTGATAAAATGGATTGGGAATTGAATATGGATTTTGTTTCCACTGTCGAGGAACCTAAGTGTGATCTTGCCGAGTTCTTGACCGAAAAGCCTGACAAGATTAATACCGAAGAACAGTTCGAATATTTTAGGAAATGGCTAGAGGCAGACGAGACGACCGAAGGTCCTCAAAATCGGGCTTCTTCCATTACCAGTGATAAAATATTAGATGAACTCTTTAGTCAAAGTAATCGAGCCGCTAGGCAGTCGATAATAAAGAACTTGACTACCACCATCTTGGTTGAGGGAATGCCCGTGAGGGAACATACCCTCAAGATGATGACTTGGCTGAAGGAGATAGAAAATTTTGGAGCTCAGATTGATGGGGAAACCCAAGTCGATCTTATCCTCCAATCTCTACCAGGGAGTTTTGAGAAGTTTTTCCTAAGCTATAATATGAGCAAGCGTTCATATTCGTTGGCAGAACTTCTGACAGAACATGAGGTGATCCAAATCGTCGTTTTTTCCGCGGTTAGTTAATCCGGAAAGTTACAAAGCCTTTGTGGCTAAGTTGTGACTTGGACTAACTGACACGACGACGAATCGGTCGTTATAGGGCCGGGTCTCTATTCAGATTAAATTTTTAATCCGTGGCCATAGAGAGGTCTCTCAGATACGACCACGTGGTTATCTTGGAAACCGCCAAGGGATAACCAACAAATCAATACCAAGCCTCTTGGTATCTCTTGAGACTCTTAATATTCTATTCATCTAATGAATAGAATGCCCCTTAGTCTTCCTCTTAAATAATATTTCATTAAACCTTTTAATGAATATTATCCATAATTAAGTGGTTGAGTCTAATCTAAATAAGTCTAAGTCATATTAGACTCAATCCCATAATTCAATTGGATTTATTTGAGTCAAACTCAATTAATCCAATTTCGGATGACATTTTAGTTAACCTAAAATTATCTTATCTTCGTGCTCTTTGATTGTTACCCAATAGGTTCTCGTAACGTTGCTACCCAAGTGACGAGCGACATCTAGCAATGCATCATTGCTACCCAAGTGATGAGAATGTCGAGATCCGACATAACCTTTCAGTGACTATTATAATGTATGACATTGTCCTTCTATCCTTGATATCTAGATTGATTAATGAGGCATATACCATATCATCCTCTCATCAATCTTTATGTTTCTTGATCCCTAAGTAGACTCACTCAAGCTAATGAGCTCAATATCTCATATTGACTCATTTGAGCATGACCATGCATTTTAGTAGTCCTACTCAATCAAGGGGTCCACAGATATCATTCATGTTATATGGGAGGGACAGATCACATCTACTTCACTCACATCCCTCCGCATAATTTATTACATACCCAGTGATCGCCTTTATAGTCCACCATATTTTAGGTGACGTTTGACGATACCAAAGTACATAACTTCTTATGTAGGGAACGGTAGTGACTTCAGATCTAAGGACTATTCATATTAATAGTCACATGAGAAAGTTTATGACACTCATATAACGATCCATGAAACTTTCTCAAGGCGGATCAATTCAATGCACATTCTCTAATGTATATCCATGTGCCAACTTGATATTTCGTATCCATGACTTATGAGATCAAGTTATCAATTGACGTACATGCTAATCTTAATGTATTAATATTGTCCTTGAATATTAATACTTGACTAAGAACAGTTAAGGGTAGTGTTCTCTGTTTGATCGTGACGCCCAACTAGAGGGGGGGGGTGAATAGTTGCTTTCGATTTTTCTCTACAAAAATCATTAGCCAAACACAAATAAAAGCAATAAAAACATTAAGAACAATGCTAACACCTTCATTTACTTGGTATCCACCTCAGAGAGGTGACTAATCCAAGGATTCACACGCGCGCACAACCTCCACTATGAAAAATCTTCTTCAAGGTGGAGAAAACCTTTACAAGGTTGTCCTCTTCCTCCTTACAAGATGGAATTTAGAATGAGAGGAAGAGCTGAGGACTTTTAGCACAAACAACACCCTGATACCCTCAAGAACCACACCTTTCACGTGCCAAAAAGCTCCCTTTAAATAGGGTAAAGGACAATTCCAAAAGCTGTCCAGCCCGATACCAGTCGACTGCCCCTGGGCAGGTGACTGTCCCTGCCTTAATAGCTAGCCAACGGCTAGTTTTCGGGGTTACCAGTCGACTACCCCTGGGGCAGTCGACTGATGTTACTGTAAGTTTCGAGTCTCTTGCTGGCAGTCGACTGATTCATTCCCAGTCGACTGCCCAGCTTACAAAAGCACTCCTCCTCACTCCGACGACCTTCCTTCACGTATGCCTTCAAGTATACTCCCTTGGCTTGCCCCTTGAAGTCCTCTTCCTTCGGCTATCGTCCCTCGGATGAGCCGCAAGCTCTCGGCTTGCCACCGTTAGTGATATGAGAGAAGTGTCCTAAGGCAATCGCCTTATGATTGTAAAACATTTAATTTTATAAATGATAATTCACTATTTGAGTATACATGCTTGTGTATTTGATTGAGATCTTAAACTCATCTACTGAATGTCCGCAATACAACTCACAGCATAAGAGAATTTGTGATGGGATCACAACTAGTGATTATCTCTAAATGTGCAAATGTGAAGTATTGAAAATATCCCTAGTCGATGAATTGATAAATACGGACACTATCAATTCTGTTGAAACTAGCATGGGATATTCTCTAATCAGCTGATTCTCACTGGCTGGTGACATTGGGATGCCCGGAGATAAACATGGGTGCTAGTTAAGGGAACTAGTTCATTGGAGTGACTAGCTGTAAGACTTCATATGGAATCTATCTATAGATATGTCAATGAAGTTCTTACTGCGGCTTAAGTGCGATGTTCCTTTGACTTGCGGTGTTCAAGTTATCTTGGTCATGGTGACTTATACTTTAACATCTTAAGCAAGCATCTCCAAGGAGGTGTGGACCCAGGATGATTGGGTATAAGCCGAAGTGCCCGAAGATGTTTGAACAGCCTACAAAGGATTCACCACTCCTTGCGAGGAGATGTATACCCAGGCCTATCGTCGGATTGTTACTCAAAATCTCTGGCCAGAGTACATCATGTTAAGAGTGCAAGTCTCTTAAATATATGAGAGTAACTAGAAATCCAAAGGACGAGAAAGACACTACTTGGGCTAGGTGTGACGTAGTCAGCCTAGTGGGGACTGACACAAATAGACCGTGTCCTGAACCATGTGGGTATAAGATGGTGAAGGGAATGAGGCACGATTCATTAGAGCTGCTGAAGGGTTTCAGAATAATTTCTTCTGAGGTCAAACCGTTGATCTTTCGATTAATTGGGGGTCATGATGTACTACTAGGTGCCACTCATGATCATTCTATAATTTGTTGATTATAGACGGCCAACATAAATCGAAAGCCTATTTAGTCACACGCACTACGAGTAATCCGAGGGATTTAAAACGAGTTGAAAATTGGATTTTCCGATCAAGAGAAATAAGTCGAATCTGAGTTAATCAGAGGCGCAATGGAAGCTAAAATTAGCTAAGTCTTTTGAAGGCTTATTGGGCGAATTAAATGAGTTTAATTCGCGTTGGTTCGGCTCGGTTTGGGCCGGCCAAAGAAGGTGCCAACCCTCCTTGGTTGGCCGGCCACCTAAAGGGAGAAAAACTAATTAATTTTGGTTTAATAAATAAAACAAATCTAGCACGATTTGTTTTATAAATTATGGATAAATAAATTTATATAAAGAAATTTATATAAATAAATTTATAGAAATTTATTCTTTTTATGGAAGTTAAAATAATCCATGAATTGGTTTATTTTAATTTTATAAAATCAATTATGAATTGATTTTTCCATAATAAGAAAATTTATAAATTTCTTATAAAATTTATTCCATAATAAAAGGAGAGATTAATTAGTTTTATTATAAATTTAGTTATAATAAAACTTGGTTTAAACGGAATAATTCATAAGAGAATTTATAGGATAAATTTCTTATGATAATTAATTAGTTTTATTATAAAGTTAGTTATAATAAAATTCATAAGAGAATTTATAGGATAAATTTCTTATGATAACTAATTAGTTTTATTATAAAGTTAGTTATAATAAAACTTGGTTTAAACGGAATAATTCATAAGAGAATTTATAGGATAAATTTCTTATGATAATTAATTAGTTTTATTATAAAATTAGTTATAATAAAATTCATAAGAGAATTTATAGGATAAATTTCTTATGATAACTAATTAGTTTTATTATAAAGTTAGTTATAATAAAATATGGTTTAAACGGAATAATTCATAAGAGAATTTATAGGATAAATTTCTTATGATAACTAATTCCGTTAATTCCGTTAAGAGGAGACTTGGCAAGGGAGAAGCAACTATATAAGGAACCATAGGCAAGCCTTGGATTCCTAAGATTTTGATAATCGAAATAGAGCTCTCCCTCTCTCTCTTCTCTTCTCTCCTCCTTCCCCCTCCCTTCCATTAGGGCCGGCGGCCACCCTAGCTCCATTAGGGCCGGCGCCCAACCTACACCAAGGCAAGGTGTTGCCGTGAGCTTCAAGGAGAAGAAGAAACCAACCAAGAAGATGAAGAAGCGGATCACATCTCCCTCTCTCTCGGAATTCGATTCCGTTACTTCGTTGGTTAGTTTCCTTTTCTTCTCTTGATCTTCTTTGTTGTGCTTATAGAGAATCTAGTAGTTCTCGTCGGCACAAAACTCGTGACTTTGCGAAGTCATCCCGAAGAGAACTCGGTGTGGACGCGAATAGAGGCGGAGCTTCCAAGGGACGCTACGGTTGGATCTCGTCCCTTACTTCGAGTTACGAGAGGTATAATGTAAATTAGTTTACTTTTCCGCAAAGTTTTATTTTATGATTATGTCAACACACCATAAGATTACATGCTAGATACGAAGTTAAAATAATTTAGGAAATTATTTTATGTAAATTCTTCCGCTACACGTAAAAATTTAAAATTTTACGGACTCGTATCCTTGTCGACATGCACCCGGTCCCAACACATGCCACCTTTCACGTGTGCCTTTTGAAGTCCACTTCCCGGCTTGCCCTTAGAGTTCTCTTCCCTCGACACTCGTCCCTCGGATGTGTCCTCCATGTGTGATCCACCAAGTCCTGCAGACTTATTCACACATATTAAAATAATATAACATCCTAACCTTAACATATTGACACACACACATCAAAAACATGATCTTCCCAATCATACTTGGGTCGATTGCCCCAACAATCTCCCCCCTTTTTGATGTGTGACAATATGTTTAAGTTAGGGAAAAACAACAGCAAACAACAGCAATTGAAAATACAAGACATAGTAAAAACCAAGAGGTAACCTCCCCCTTAACCTATGCCCTCTCCATTTTCAATTTTCATCATAAACCAAAGTTAAACCAAACGTTAAGTTACAAGCCTAGCTTAACCTAACTTAAACCTCCCAATTCTCCCCCTTTGACAGCATCAAAAGGATTGCCTGAAGCAATATTAACCAATGACATCAAAAGGGAGAATGATTCATATATGAAAATTTCTAGTTTTCTGAAATCAGAGTATCAGTCGACTGCCCCTGGGGCAGTCGACTGATACTCTTCTGTCTGTAATTTCAATTTTCTGGCCGAATTTCAGAAACTCCCTAAATATTCCAGAAAATTCCAAAAATTATGAAAATTTATAAACATGTTTCATATGATATACTCTAACAGAGAAAAATATAATTTCCTGAAAAACCCAAACATGTTTGACTTTTTGACAAAAGTTTAAATTTTTTTGAAAAACTCTATCTTTGTATCAAAGTTCTACCCTAGTTTTGAAATCATATATTTGCCAAACTCATTGCATATCAAATAAACACATAAATATTTTCAAATTGTTTAAAATGCTCAACTATGATTTTTGGGCAAAATATCCATTAATTAAACATTTGCTTTCCCCTAATTGGTCTATTTTTAATAATTTTGATACATATAATAACCCAACAATATGCCATAAGCATAAGTGAATTATTGATATCATCCTAATGAATCATGCACCACCTTCATATTGTATTACTCCAAGGTTAATCTTATACTTATTCAAAACACATACCAAGTCCTCTTCTTAAGGATGTGAACTCCGCTTCGGGAAGATGCTTGGTAAATATGTCGGCAAGGTTTAACTTTGACTCAACATAATGTAATTCTATGTCTCCCCTTGCCACATGATCCCTAATGAAGTGATGCTTCACTTCAATGTGTTTTGTCCTAGAAATATCATTTTGAATTTGAGATATATCGCAGAGGACATTGATGGCTTAGGAATTATGGAATTTGAACTGTGTATCGGCAAGCTTAGCAGTCTGATAGGCTTATCTGAAGTCGGTAATCGGGCTTCTCTGGAATTCTTATGTCTGCTTGAAGGCTTCTTATGCTCTAATGATTTTCTATGGTTAAATGGGAATTTTTTCCTGTCAGAATTTGATAAAAATATCGGAGGTTATGTGCTAATGGTTCCTATGCTCTAATGGTTTTACTAAGTTTTCTGCCAAAATTCTGAAACAATGATTACTGATGGTTTTCTGGCTGATATATACAACTCTCTGATGGTTTTCTGATGAACTCCATGATACCATCTTGAGACTTAATGGTTTTCTGACGAAATTGAAATTGGAAGGCTGAAGGTTACTTATGTGGAACTGTCGATAAGCTGAACTATCAAAATTTGAAGGCTTATAACTGGTTGGTTTTGTTTGTTGCCTTTGCAATATGGGAAAGTCTCTCTTGACACAAACACGTATCTGAAAATCCTCTTCGATTAAAATTTATGGGCTAGCATGGTTATCTCTGTCAAAAATTTCAGAATTGTATGAAGTTTTCACCGAAATTCCTGACCCTCAAACAAGCTATGCTCTGGATGTCGATTAACAAATTACAAGAGTACTCTGAACATATTCTTTTTGGCATTCCGTAAATGTAAAATCATTCCTTTACTTGTAAAATCCATATTAGAAGGTTAGGTTTGGCCCCCCTTCTATTATGGTATTTCTTCCTTCTTGAAATAAAATCTTTCTTTTGTAAAAAAAAAATGTGTTTTGTCCTAGAATGATGTACCGGATTTTTAGTCAAATTAATAGTACTTACATTGTCACATAAAACCTTGACCTTGGAGTAATGTAGCTCATAATCCTCTAAGGTATGCATGATCCAAAGTAGTTGAGACACACAACCACCCATGACTATATATTCGGCCTCCGTTGTTGATAAGACAACACATGGTTGCTTCCTACTACTCCAACTAACTAAAGATGACCCAATAAATTGACATCCTCCACTAGTACTCTTCTTATCTAGTTTACAACCCGCATAATCCGAATCGGTGTATCCAACAAGTTCAATATTTGGAGTTCTAGGATGCCAAAGCCCGACATTAAGAGTACCCTTTATATACCTTAAGATCCTCTTTACTTCCACTAGGTGAGACTCTTTGGCACATGATTGATACCTTACACACATACCTACCGTAAATAATATATCCGGTCTACTAGCGGTTGGATATAACAAGCTACTAATCATGCTCTTATATTATTTTCGGTCTACTACTTTTCCTTCAAGATCACTATCCATTTTGGGATTTGTTCCTATAGGAGTAGATGCTACCTTAGCATTTTCTAATCCAAATTTCTTTATGATTTCCCTAGCATATTTAGTTTAATACACATGAGTCCCTTCATTTATTTGTTTGACTTGTAATCCTAAAAGAAAGTCAATTCTCCCACAAGACTCATCTCAAACTCATTTTCCATACATTTAATATCATCATGAAGAAATTCACTATTTATTGACCCAAAAATAATATCATCAACATACACTTGGCCACAAAGATATTCTTATCCTTAGATTTTAGGAATAAGGTTGGATCAATTGTACCTCTCCTAAAACCCTTGGATACTAAAAATGAGGAAAGCCTTTCATACCAAGCCTAGGGAGCTTGTTTCAATCCATACAAGGATTTTCTTAATTTATAGACATGACTAGGATAATTTGGGTTTTCAAATCCGGGTAGTTGCTCTACATATACCTCTTCCTTAATGACCCTATTAAGGAATGTCGACTTCACATCCATTTGATGAAGTGTAAAACCCATGTGAGCGGTATATGCTAATAAAATCCTAATAGACTCTAATCTAGCCACGGGGGCATATGTCTCATCATAGTCAAGACCCTCAACTTGATTAAACCTCCTTGCTACTAATCTAGCCTTGTTTCTAGTAATTTTTCCTTGATCATCTAACTTGTTCCTAAAGACCCATCTTGTGGTGACAATGGTACAATCATTGAGTCTAGGAACTAACTCTCATACTTCACTCCTTTCAAATTGATTCAATTCTTCTTGCATGGCTAGAACCCAATCTACATCACCTAAAGCTTCATCAATAAATTTTGGCTCAAGTTGGGAAATCAAGGCATTTGACTACTATATTCCCTAAAGTAAGACCTAGTCCTTACCCCTTGGGTAACATCTCCAACTACTTGGTCAATGGAGTGATCTTGGTGGTGCCTTAAGGTTCTTGAGGTTATGGGCTCATTTATTACATGATGATCATCCTCCAACGCACTTCTCCCTCCCCCTTGATCAATGCCCCCTAAATGTAGTGTTGGGGCAATCTATGGTTCGGAGTAACCATGTGTTTTGATGTTTGGGCAAAGAGTTTAAGTTAGGTTTTTCCTTGTGATCTAATATGTGTATTTGAGTGTACAGGATGTACAGGTTACACATATTGACTTGGCTGGACGGCTTCGGTATGATGAAAGGTTGCATGGAGACAAGCTGGAGGCTTGTGTGCACCCGAGGGACCTTGGCATAGCAGGGATGATGAGCCGAGGGGCGTAGACTTGGAGGCGTATGTGAAGGATGACATGGAGACAAGCTGGAGGCTTGTGTGCATCCGAGGGATGAGATCCGAAGATGAAAAGGGTGCGAAGTCAATAGTCAAAGCTGCTGGTGAAGAGCCAGCTGAGTTAAGGGACAAGAGCCGAGGGAGGAGGACTCCAAGGGCAAGCCGGGAAGTGGGCTTCAAGGGCACACGTGAAGGGTGACATGGAGGCAAGTAGAGGACTTGCGTGCACATCTGAGGGACGATAGTCGGTGGAAGAGGACTTCAAGGGGCAAGCCAAGGGAGTGTACCTGAAGGCACGCGTGGAGGAGGGTCAACGGAGTGAGTAGGAGTGCTGTTGTAAGCCGGGCAGTCAACTGGGGATTGTCCAGTCGACTGCCAAAACTCACAGTGTGTATTTGGCCCTGGACCAGTCGACTGCTCTGGGAGCAGTCGACTGGTGTGTAGCAGAATTCAAACGTTGGGGCTGCCAACGGTCGAATCTGAGTGGGGGCAGTCGACTACCCTGGGAGCAGTCGACTGCCAGCAGGTTTTCCAGCTTGAGTTCTATTTAAAGAGAACTCGGTTTGGGCTGGGAGCTTTGACGAAATGAGCTTGGTTAGAGCTCATTAGTAGTCTAAGTACTCAGGTTGTGTACTCAAGGTTGTGGCGAGGTTTCTCCACCCAGAAGGAGCTACACGAGCTAGCTGGAGGGCATCCGGGGGATGATCCGCTAAACGATTGAGGGATCGTCCACCTCATGGACTGTCGTGGAGTAGGAGTCTTCATCTCTGAACCCCGTAAACAGGTGGTGTTAGCATTGTGTAGTTGTTAGTTTAGTTTTTATTGTATTTCCGCTTGCGCAACTAACAACGTAGGTAGAAGAAAGTAAAGAATTGCTATTCCCCCCCCCTCTAGCATACGACATCGATCTTACCTGTAGGTCTTGAATTTCTTAGGCAAGAGGTTGACTTTCTTCTATGTCCTTATCCATGGAAGATTTCCTAGGGTAAGTGCTAGTTGACTCATCAAAATCTATATTGGATGACTCCTCAATTACTAAATCCTTTTGTTATACACTCTATATCCCTTACTAGTGGATGAATATCCAACCAAGATTCCCTCATCCGCCTTAGATTCAAATTTCCTCAAATCATCCTTGGTGTTTAAAATGTAGATCTTACACCCAAAAACTCTAAAAAATAGTGAATTTATTTGTACTCCTCGGCAGTCAAGACAATGTCCAGGTTCCATTTCCAATCAATATAGTTAGGGCCGGAAAGTTTGTCTTCTTTCAATATTACAGCAAGTGGGTTGAAAGACATTTTGAAAATATCCTAAGAATCACAATGATTAAAACTTTAGATTTCAAAAAATTATTGAT
Organism: Boesenbergia rotunda; assembly: GCA_024364735.1. NCBI lineage: Eukaryota > Viridiplantae > Streptophyta > Magnoliopsida > Zingiberales > Zingiberaceae > Boesenbergia > Boesenbergia rotunda. The sequence goes on from JAGFNQ010006483.1 coordinate 131,273, forward strand.
TCCTCAACCAATAAAATTTTAAAATCAACCAACACCTCAAAACACCGAGAATATTGTATGCCACGATAGTGTGGACGTATACGAATTCTACATTTGTAAGAGGAGGTTTTACCCATTAATTTTATTATGTTGTCAACCTAACTTTTTGACAAATAAAATTAATAATTGGTTCCTCTTCTGCCCTACAAATAATAGCAGTGACTCCGATGGGGAGGATACTATTATTTGCATCTAAGTGTTTACCATTATACGATACTAAGACAATTAACTAGGATTATGTCCCTTCCAATGGGGAAGATCATATACTCCTAAATAACTTCCTATAACCATATTTGACCTAGTGATCCATGAAACAAACTCATCTGATATGGAGGAAGGCACTCAGAGCCAATGCGCAAGTTTGTTCGCATCATATGCCAAATTATAATGGAGCCCATGGGATTCTTAGAATCCCTCTTCCACTTAGTAATTTAGAATTGAGAATTTTACCATGCAAGCACAACAAGCATATCAACAAAAAGCAATAAATAAGAAAATAAATTCCAACTATTATGGCCTTTTATTCTTGAATATGCCTCTCATCGTGTCACCACCTCGTCTCCACCTCCAAGCACCATGTGCAAGCCTCATCCATGAAGGAGCTCCGAGCCAAGATAAAAAAAACTATTTTAATTTACATCCATCGATCCTATACTCCACGAAAGAGTGTACAACAAGTCTAGATCGAATGTAAACTAAAATGAGCAGCTAAACAATGTCGTATTTAATCACAAAAATTAAATACTATCTAGCCTCGTCAACCCCGAGGATTTAAATAAATATTAAAACCATGCACACACAATCACATACAAAAATATTAAGCCATAATAGTTGGATCGTATGCCTGCAACCAAAGAGTAAGCATACGCACATCCTACTATTTGTTGGTCCGGTGCCGTCGATAGAAGGGGGGGTGAATATCGACCGTAAAAATCTCACGGAAACTTCATAGAAAAACTCGACTTTCAGATCTTCATTCTAGACTCAGAGTTAGTGCAGCGGAAAAATAAAAAGAACGAAGAAAACAACGAGACTTTTACACACGGGATTTACTTGGCTCCCAACCCCCCAGGGTCAGTACATCGAAGGCCTAAGCACGGGAACGCCCATCCACTAGTGGTCTCCTTTTCGGACTTTCTAAAGGTGGAGAAACCCGTCTTACAGTGTACGATTTACAATCAAAATATTAAATAAATTTAAGTGTGGAAAGTAAATCAAACCAAATGAAAAGAATCGAAGACTCGGCCGATCTGGATCTCCGAAGTGTCGCGCACTTCCTTCCGGAGCCTCCTTGGTCACAGAGCTTCGTCGTTAGCGCATTTCTTCCGTTCGAAATGCTTAGAATGATTATAGAAGTTGTGTATTGAGCTGAGGGGTCGAAGCCCCTTTTATAGGCTTCATTGGGGCGCCTGTGATCAATGAGATGCCTCATATAGTTTGGTTAAACTCCATCCTGGCGCCGAACTCGCAGCATGGATAAGATCCCTCTTCCCAGGCATCTCACCCATACAAGGTGCCTGAGAGCTCTCAGGCGCTTGTGTTAACAGGCGCCTAGGAGCTAGCTGCCAGTCCAGGGCACCCTGTTGCTCTAGGGCACCTATTTCAATACAGGCGCCCTAGAGCTCTTCTTCTAGGTCGCTTGTGTTCATTTGCCTGCCTTGTTTTCAACTTTTAGGCACCTACAATACAATCAATGACAAGACAAACATGTAGATAATCTTAACCTTAATATAATGGTCCTGACTTTGGATTTCCACGAAACCCTAGGTCGAACTGACGCCTAAGTTCCCACCCCCGGGAACGCGCCTTCAACCTACTACTCTCAGGAGATGGTTGCCACCTAGTCCATTCGGGTGGACTTTTGCTTAGCCTTCAATACTCTCGGATCTCAAGATGTCCGACCCTCGACCCGTCTCTAGTCCTTAGTCATCACTCAGCTATGTTGCTCAATCCCTCGGACCAAGACTTCGTGCCCAAACCCTAGGTCCAGGACTTCGGTGCCCAATTCCTCGAACCAGGTCTTCGTGCCTAACTTCACTCATCAGGACTTTTGCCCAAATTCACTCACCAGGACTTCGTGCCCAGCTTCACTCACCAGGTCTTACTGCCCAGCTTCACTCACCGGGTCTTCGTGCCCAGCTTCACTCACCAGGTCTTCGTGCCTAACCTTACGTCAGGACTTAGTTGCCCAACCCACAGTCAGGACTTAGTGCCTAGGTTAACTAGGACTTTGGTTCACTTTGGTACACTTTTCTTCACTCACCCTTCCCTTGTTCAATGTATCTCTGACTTAAGCATATTGTCAAACATTGAAACACTTAGAGGAGGACATCACTGATGCATCTTGTACCAACAATCTCCCCCTTTTTGATGTTTGACAATATCTTAAGTTAGATTGGTTGAAAGGGCTAACTTATAATCCTTGAAAAAAATCTAAGTTTTTGAAAATAAATTTTGATCCTTTGGGAGAAAAACTTCAGCTCACTCTCCCCCCTTTTTGAAAAAAAATATTTTGATCTCATTTGATCCTTTTGGGATAAAAATTTCTAACTTAAGAGCACTCTCCCCCTTCGTCATACATCAAAAATCAAAAAACACTTGCACCAACAATGAAAAATTTTCCTTTTGAAAGGATTTAGTATAAATCTTTGAAAGCACAGTAAAGAGCTAAAAAAAACCAATTGCACCAAAAGATTACCCTTTGAAACGTACTGCAAAAAAAATTTGTACTTTCAGAAGTCTTAGAAAAATTTTATCTTAGAAAAAATTCCAATTGAGAAAGATTCACAAAAAGAATTGCATGCATGAAATATTTTTACTTAGAAAAATATGCACTTTTCGAAATATAAAAATTTCATTTAGAGATTTTTTGCACTTTAAAAGAATACTTTGAAACATATTGTGCAAAAACTTGTACTTTTGAATGATATATTGAGCTTTTTGAGAAATGCAAGTACTTTTGAAAATATATTGATCTTTTTGAAAAAATGCAAGTACTTTGAAAAATATTATGAGTTTGAAAAACATAGTTACTTTAGAAAAATATAAGTTCTTCTAAAAAAGTATAAGTTCTCTTGAAAAAATTAGTACTTTAAAAAATATTATGAAATTTTGAAAATATTTTGATCTTTTCAAAAATGCAAGTACTTTTGAGACATACTGAGCTTTTTGAAAACAATGCAAGTACTTTTGAACAATATTGAGGTTTTTGACAACAATGCAAGTACTTTTGAAAGATATTATGTATCTTTGGAAAATATAAGTAGCTTTGAAAGATATTATGCAATTTTGAAAAATATAAGTACTTTTTGAAAAATATCATGTATTTTTGAAGGATATTTGAAAATATAATATTTTACTTGACTTGGTTTCCTTTCTAGTCTGACACAATCCTAGAAAACCTTATTAACTACAAGGGCATTTCCCTATGTGTCCTGAAAATTTTTCAAACTCAAGTAAATATTATTTTCCAAAGGAATTTTATAAAAAAAAATTTTGAAAGTGATAGTATCATATTTTCATAAATGATGACAGTAATTAAAAAAATTCCTTATGTTTTCAAAAGGATTTAAAAAATACAGTGCATGAAAACATATTATTTTGAAATGTTCAATAATTCATTCAATTTAACCTCCCCCTAAGCTTGGCCCATTCCTAGGAAGCTTGTTGACCATAAGTACTCTTTCTCTGAGTCTTTAGAGTTTGGTTTTAGACCAAAAGAATTATCTAATAATTTCAAAAATAATTACAAAATTTTTTTGAAAAATACTTGTCAGAGAATTTTCTTTTGACTTAGACTCTTCCTAAATTTGACACATCCTAGGAGTCCTTGTAGATCATGAGGTAGACTTTTCTCTGTGTCTTTAGGGTTTATCAAGATCGAAAGAAAAATAAGCACAATTTTTAGAATGCACTTTGAAATATTGACATTTAAAAAAAATGAGTGTAAAAAAAATATATTTTGAAATGAAGGTAATTTTTCAGGCATAGTTTTCGGAAAGCATAAGTGATAGTGATTTGTAAAGCACATTTTTCAAAAAATATTAGTAATAGTCATTTGTAAAGCACAATTTTCAAAAAATATTAGTGATAGTGATTTGTAAAGCACAGTAAAAAAACATCAAGAAAAACCCTCCCCCTGTATCCAACACTGTTTAACTTTATCTAAGTGCCTTAAGGGACTTTAGTATTGACCTAAGGGGCTTGTGTCTAATTGTGTAGGTAAAACAATTTTTCAAAATAATGTAATTTTGAAAATCTATCATACATAAGCAATCAGACACACATGAAATCCATAAAAATATTATTATATTAAAACACTATTTTGAAAATAAATTTTTAGAAAAATATTCTAAGAATTTTTGGAAAACAATTTTGAAAAATATTTTTCAATTTATTAATCCTTAACATCTCACCCATCCTAGATGTCTCAGTACAATCAAGCATGGTTGCCATATGGGTGTATTGTGAGATGTTTGATTAATTTTCCTTTGAATTTTAAATCTAAGAGTTAATTAAAACTTGTGTTAGATTCAAATTTATCAAATAGTAAATTGAATTTGATTTTCGATAATCGGCTTCCAGGTCTTGGAGAGGCACTGAGGTCTTCTTTGGCTGTAGCCTTATTGGAGCAACAACCCTTTCCTCGACAAATCCTTTTATCGAAAATTCATTTTCAAATTTACTTCTTGAAAAATTTTGGTCTAACTAGTTTAGGTTTTGGATCGGTAGCTTCGACTAGTTCCACCAGTCTAAACAGACCAAGTAGGATACGCCTTACCTTACTTGATCTTATTAGAAGGGCTTCCCTAACGCACTATCATCTCACCTCCACCTAATACTAGGTTGTTCAAGTTTCAATTAGTCTTTTTCCTATAACCGTTCTAAATCATGCATAAACTTAAATATGAATGACATGACATCTATTAAATAAAATAGCAGATGCATGACATGACAGTTATGCATGAGTCAAACAATTCATAATATTTTACTTAAGTTTCTAATAATGTATCAAATTCTCGATTTGATACATGTAGTGTAAACCCGCGAATATGTCAACCCATTTTGACATATTTAATATTATTAATTTAATTGTTGCAGTTTGGGTAAGATTTTATTTAATTTGAGTTTAAGTTATTTAAGAATTAATTGAAGTCGAATTAATTAAAGATTAATTGAGGTTAAATTAATTAGAAATTAATTGAGGTTGAATTAATTGAAGTTGAATTAATTAAAAATTAATTGAAGTTAAAATAATTAAGAATTAATTAAGGATTAATTAAAGTGAAATTAATTAAGGATTAATTAAAGTGAAATTAATTAAGGATTAATTAAAGTTAAATTAATTAAGGATTAATTAAAGTTAAATTAATAAAGGATTAATTAAAGTTAATTAATTAAGGATTAATTAAAGTTAAATTAATATTTAATTTGATTTAAATTTCAAAATTTCTGGGTTAATTAAATATTGTGGGTTTAAGTTCATTATTTTCATAATTTCAAAAATTTCTGACTCATCTACAGTTTCTTGTTTATCTAATTTTTCAAGTCTTTCTAATAATTCTGATTTGTTTGAATTTTTGTACGTTTTATTCACTATAGCCTTGATTGTAGAAAATTCAATTTTCTCCTCATTCTCATTATCAACATCATATTCTTCTACATCTTCACAGTAGGTTGAGTAATTTGAGTCACTAGTTAATGTTTTATAATAGTCTTCAAGATTATCCAAGAAAATAATTAAACTATTATCTAGAAGGATTTCATTTTCAATCTCCTCAGAAAAACTATGTTTATTCTCAGAAATATTTTCATTATCCTCATAAATATTCTCATTATTTTTAGAAATATTCTCATTATCCTCAGAAATATTCTCATTATTTTCAGGATTAATCTCACAATTTTCAGAGTTAATTTTAGAATTATCATAAAAATTATCAGATTTAATTTTAGGAATATCCTTAACAATATCTATATTTTCTAATTAAGCATGCAAAATGTTAATTAGAATATGTAGTAATTTTAATTTTTTAGAAAAATTACCTAACTTATCATATGATAGTGTAGGAATTTGAAAATTTTTTGGAACGTAAATTTTGTGTACCTTTGCCGGACACTTATTTTTGTAGTGTCCGTACTTTTCGCATTTGAAGCACCGTATTTGACTTTTATACCTCCGGACTCCGGGCGCTGGTGCCTCCTTTGCTTCCGGTGGTGTAGACTGAGTCTTACGAGTAGGACACTGATTTTTGTAGTGTCCTCTCTCCCTGCACTTGAAACACGTAATATTAAACTTAAAAATTGACATTAAAAATAAAATGTACCTGATTCACCCCTGGGCTCCCCCTCAACTCCTGGCGTCTTTGCTCCGTCGGCGGTTAGTCCGGTGAAGAGCGATCTGGCTCTAATACCACTTGTTGGTCTGGTGCCGTTGATAGAGGGGGGTGAATATCGACCGTAAAAATCTCGCGGAAACTTCGTAGAAAAACTCGACTTTCAGATCTTCATTCTAGACTCAGAGTTAGTGTAGCGGAAAATAGAAAGTACAAAGAAAACAACGAGACTTGTACACACGGGATTTACTTGGTTCCCAACCCCCCAGGGTCAGTACTGTTGGACGAGCGCTATCTCCATTATTTTTCATAACCGTCTATTCACCCCCCCCTCTAGTCGGTCCACCCCATCCAACAAGTACATCCAAGGCCTAAGCACGGGAACGCGTATTCACTAGTGGTCTCCTTTCCGGACTTTCCGGAGGCGACAGTGTACGATTTACAATCAAAATATTAAATAAATTTAAGTGTGGAAAGTAAATCAAACCAAATGAAAAGAATCGAAGACTCGGCCGATCTGGATCTCCGAAGTGAAACACACTTCCTCCCGGAGCCTCCTTGGTCGCAGAGCTTCGTCGTTAGCGTGTTTCTTCCGTTCAGAATGCTTAGAATGATTATAGAAGTTGTGTATTGAGCTGAGAGGTCGAAGCCCCTTTTATAGGCTTTATTGGGGTGCCTGTGATCAATGAGGCGCCTCATATAGCTTGGTCAAACTCCATCCTCGCGCCAAACTCGCAGCAGGGATAAGATCCCTCTTCCCAGGCCCCTCACCCATACAGGGCGCCTGGGAGCTGGCTGCCAGTCTAGGGTGCCCTGTTGCTCTGGGGCTCCTATTTCAATACAGGCGCCCTAGAGCTCTTCTTCCAGGTCGCTTGTGTTCGTTTGCCTATCTTGTTTTCAACTTTTAGGTATCTGCAATACAATCAAAGACAAGACAAACATGCAGATAATCTTAACCTTAATAAAATGGTTCTGACCAGCGACGATCGTCGGCGGCTGGCGACGATCGCCGGCGGCTGGAGACGATCGTCGGCGGCTGGTGATGATTGTCGATCGCCGACGGCGTCGCCGATCGCCGGTCGGCAACCATCGCCGATCGTCGGCTGCGTCGCCGGCCGCCGGTCGGCAACCACCGCTGATCGCCGGCCGCTAGTCGACAATCTGCGTCGATCGTCGGCGATCAGCGCTGACTGTCGGTGCCGATCGTCGGCGGTCGGCGCCGACAGTTGGTCGTCGGTGTTGGACACCGACTGCCTATGTGGACACCGACTGCCTACGTGGACACCGACGATCGACGTCAACGTCATTAAGTCTAAACAAATAAAATTATCTAAATAAATTCTAAAGAGTAATACGGTAAAATATTATATTAGGTTATAGACTATTACCTCCAAACAAACAAGATTTTATTTGATTACCTAAATTGAACCAAACAACTTCAGGTTATGTTTCATTCCCCATAACCTTGGTTATGTGATTACTTGGTAATGACATAACCGAGGTTATATATGATAACTTGAACCAAACACACCCTAGAAGTTTTGTTAGAACATTTCTTTTGGCCGCATATGAAAGGAGATGTAGTCAAATTTTGTGAGAAGTGTATCACATGTAGGCAAGAAAAATCTAAATATTTACCTCATGGATTGTATACACCTCTACCAATTTCTAGTAAACCTTGGGTTGATATTTCTATAGACTTTATTATAGGTTTACCAAGGTCAAAACGAGATATGGATTCAATTTTGTGGTCATAGATAGATTTTCTAAAATGACTCATTTTATTCCTTGTAGGAAAACGGATAATGCTAACTATATTGTTGATCTCTTCTTTAGGAACATTGTACGATTTCATGGAGTGCCGAAAAGTATAGTTTCAGATCGTGATGCAAAGTTTCTAAGCTAGTTTTGGAAGACACTATGGGGTAAGTTGGGAACAAAGTTATTGTTTTCTACAACGTGTCATCCACAAACAGATGGACAAACTGAGGTAGTAAATCAAATCTTAGCTACTTTATTAAGAGTTATCATTCAAAAGAATTTAAAAGGTTAGGAAGATTGTTTACCACATGTTGAATTTGCATATAATAGATCTATACATTCTACTACTAAGTGTTCACCTTTTGAAGTGGTATATGTTTTCAATCCCCGAACTCCTTTGAATTTGTCACTTTTGCCTATCTTTAAGCATGATAGTTTGGATGGTACAAGGAAAGCTGAATTTGTGAGGCAAATGCACGGGAAAGTAAGGATGCAAATTGAAAAGAAGAATGAACAATATGCTACGCAAGCCAACAAGGGACACAAGAAAATAATCTTTGAACCCGATGATTGGGTTTGGGTTCATATGAGAAAGGAGAGATTTCCTACTAAACATCGTAATAAGTTGCATTCATGAGGCAATGGACCATTTCAAGTCATGGCGTGAATCAATATAATGCCTACAAGCTTGACTTACTAGGTGAGTATAATGTGAGTTCCACATTTAATGTTTATGATCTCTCTCCTTTTGATGTAGGTAATTAAGATTCGAGGATGAATCCTTTTGAGGAGAGGGGGATGATGGAGTCAAAGAAAGTGAACAAGTTGCCCAACAAGCTAATGATATGTATCACGCTCAACCAACTCTAGAAGATGTTGTTAATTCATTATGCATCAAAGGAGACCCAATTACAAAGGCTAAAGCTAAAAAGATGAAAGAAGCACTTAATGTGCTAATTGAAGATGTTAAAGCCAAAGTTACCATTGAAGAAGGTTTCACCAAGAGCAAGTCATACGACTTAGTCAACCTAATTCAAACTTTAGATGAGCTTAATTAACTAGTCACTTAAGTCTCTTGTCTATGTAAGAGGGATATGTTAGATTTGTGGGTTCAATTTAGGCTCAATTTCTAGCTTTATTTGGTCTGTAATGGTGTTAAGAGCTCAATATGGCTATGAAGTCTACATATGCCTCTACTAAATAGGCTTCCTTTTGGCCATTTAGGGCTTTAGGTCACCCTATAGCTATAAATTAAGGGGGTGGCGGGCACAACATGTAACTTTTGACATATTTCAATCAAAAACCTGGTGAAGCTCTCACTTGTTGGTTCTTCATTGAACTAGAACTTATCAAGGAATCCCCTTGTGGTGTTCAAGACTTATCAACCTCCATCCCAAGGTTGTGACATTTATCTTCTTCTTCTATACCAAGGTTCGTGTTTTCCTAAGCATTGGGTCGAGGTTCTTTCTTTCATCCTCCATTTTTCGATTTAAACTATCTTTCTCTCTTTCTTCAATTTGTTGTGGATTCTTGAGACATCTTCTCTTTGGGTTCGCATCACGGTGAGGGCACACGAAGGTTTTAGTGAGGTAGCGTCGACATTTAGGGCAAGCACGCATAGGAAATTTGTGAGGAATGGATGGGAAACTTAATTATTTAATCAATATATTTAATATTAATCGTTAATAATATGTAATTATCTATTTTATTTATGTTAAATATATTGATCGTTAATCAATTTATTAGTAAATTATATATATCTATATATGATAATTTAATTAATATTTTAAGTAGAAAAATATGAAATTATCTATTTTATTTATGTTAAATATATTGATCGTTAATCAATTTATTAGTAAATTATATATATATATATATGATAATTTAATTAATATTTTAAGTATAAAAATATGAAATTATCTATTTTATTTATGTTAAATATAAAGTGAAATTAATTCAAATTATTTGTGATTATTTATTTTTATCTGTCAAATTATTTTCTAATTATTTTTTTAATTATTTTTAATTATGTTTTATTTTTAATCAAATTTTCTTTAAAATTTTTTTAATTAGTGTCAATCAATCTTTTAAAATAAAATTATTTTTCATTTGACATGCTCTACATTGTGACAACATATTTATAGCAAAATTTAATCACTTAAACATCAAAAAAATAAAAGTAAATATGTGACTCAATATATAAAGGAACAATGGTAATAATAATAATAGAAATATAATATTTAATTTTTAACATATATATATATATATATATATATATATATATATATATATATATATATATATATATATATATATATATATATATATATATATATATATATATATATAAAGTCATTCTCTCCCGCGGACCGCCTTGTGCAGACCGCGTGCACGACCACGGGGCCAAACCGATCAGGCCCTTGCCTGATCGGTCTGGCAGTGATGTCCGCACCGGAGCTCCGCACATCACGTCCGCAGGAGAGCATTTTCGTATATATATATATATAATTTTAACATAAAAGTTATTAGAGGTGAAAAGTTTAGATAGTATTTATAGATTTCTAAATTTAAACATCACCGTAATTAATGTAATTTACATATAAATATAAACTTTATATTTTGCGGCGGTTTTGTAACCACAACTACATTTGTAGTTAAAAATTTTTGCGACGGTTCTGTAAAACTGTCGCTATAAGGTAATTTTTTACGGAGGTTCCATAAAACCGCCACTGCATATTAACATCAGATGTGATCGCCGCGTAAACCGCTGATAGACTACAATAATTTAGCGGCGGTTAACATGAAACCGTCGCTAAATTCTATTATTTTATAGTAGTTGCCAAACCGCCGCAAACACCGTCGTAAAGTACATATTTTGAGGCGATTCATAAAACCGTCGCAAAACAACTGTCGCGAAACTGACTTTTTAGTGTAGTGTTACTTGGTTGCAACGGGGGAAGTTGCTAATCGAAAGTGATAAGCAGACTAAAATTCTCCTTTGCTACAAGCGGAGAAGCCTCTAATAATATCTTTGAAAGCACACTAAAGAGTGAGAAAGATGAATTATAATTGTTGTAATTGATTATTAGCTTTAGGGGATTATTTATAACTTAACGGTCAAAATGACAATTTGATAACATCATCAAAGGGTCACTTTGGATAAAATTTTATCCATGCAACCAACTACAGTTTATTAATGGAAATTTTCATCTAAGGCATCTCAGTTTCGACATGAGATGTCTTAGTTCCGGCTTGAGGTGCCTTCGATCATAACTGATGTGTCTCAGTTCTGAAACTTCGCAGATTCAATTCTGCTCATCCGAGGCATCTCGGACCTTTAGTGTTCCAAAGTCAACTCTTGAGTTGACCTTCTTCGATCGCTTGAGTGATTTTTGGTCGTTCATAGTTGAGTTCGCCCGAACCCAACTTCGGCCATCTCCTCGAGTATACTTCCTCTTCGCCTTCTCAATCATCGGACGTCGCAGACATTCTTCTTATCTACTGGTATACTCTTCTATAACTTTTTGTCCTTTGGATGCGCCGAGTCCATCGACTCATAGCCTAACGGTCAAAGTGATAGTTTGATGACATCATTAAACAGTCACTTTGAATAAAATATTATCCATGCTACCAACAATTGGATAAAATATTATCCATGCAGCTAACAGTTCATTAACGAAAATTTTCATCCAAGGTGTCTCAGTTTCGACCTGAGACATCTCAGTTCCGACTTGAGATACTTGGGTCTTAATTGAGGCACCTTAGTTTCAAAACTTCGCAAATTCAATCATACTCATCTGAGGTGTCTTGGACCTTGAGTGCTCCAAAGTCAACTCTCGAGTTGACCATCTTCGATTGCTTGAGTGATTTTCGGTCCTTCATAGTTGAGCTTGTCTGAACCCAACTCTAGCTATCTCCTCGAGCAGACTTCCTCTCCGACTTCTCATTCCTTGAACGTCATGCGTGTTCTTCTAGTCCACCGGTGTACTCTTCCGTAGCTTTTTATCCCTTGGATGCACAGAGTCAGTCACCTCCCTTCTCATATCATCTTTCTCGCTCACCGCGTCTTCCTCTCAACTTCTTATACGCATAAGCTCTTGCACACTTAGACACAAAGTATTAAACACAATAGGACCTAACTTGACTCGTTGACCATACCAAAACCTATCCGAGGTACTTAGATTTATAACACCTTAAAATCTTCGCATTAATGAGGTGTTACGTCAAAATAAAAGACCACATCTAATTGCCGAATTTCAGCGGTATTGTGTGATCTTGTCACTTGTAGGTATAATTATTATCCTATATCTATGTACTGGATATTGAGCCACATATTCCTAATAATTTGTCATTAGGCTCTAGTGGTGATGGGGGCTTGTGGGCCAACGGGCCCATTAGGCTTTGGAGACCGACCCTGCCCATGAGGGTGGCATTTGGATTCTCAGTTGTGCTTACAAACCGTTCCCTGAGGTCAGATTAGAGCTCGGGGAGCCGAGTCCATTAAAGGCCTCGAATACACTAACGTAGGGCTCTGATATCAGCCGATCAAGAATATCCGATCGGACCTTAAGGAGCTACGCCCATTTTTATGCCCGTTCGGACTTTTAGGAGTTGACGTAGGGTCAGGCTGCTTAGGTTGACCTTCTCTAGATTTTGACTTCCACGTCAATCGATATTTTTGACTTTTACCCCTTCTCAAGAGGACACCATACTCTCCACATCAAGGATAAATTAGTAAATATTCATAGCGGACGGTCCATCAACTCATTATTATTAGATAATCATCTATTAAAAAAATTTATCCATTAATTTGTCCATTAACTCACATGTGCCACTTCGATATTAAACTTAGGATAGAAATGAAACTATAAAAAAAATTTATCATAGAAAGTTTTTTTAATTTAAAAAAAATGACAAATCAAGTAATAGAATACTCTTCTTTACTTCCTATGTAAAAGAATAAATTGCATATTTTTTTTCTATGTATCAGCACACTGATTTGACCATCCATTCATGATTTTTTTTAAAAAAAAATCGTCTGACCAAATCGTAACTAAACAATTTTACAAAAGTAATCGTCAAATTTTTCTCCCAATATGCTCATGCAACAACTTGCAATTGCAAACAAGATGAGCAAAAATTTAAAAAAATTAAATTAATCGAATCGAACCGATCGAATTTTGAAATTCGATTGGGTTAATTTAGTTTTCAGATTTTTTTTTAAAATTCGGTTCGATTTTTGGTTAATTCGATTCGATTTTCGAATTTGAATTTTGTAATTCAGTTAAACCGAATAAGAATATTAATTTAAATATTTTTATTTAAAAATATAATTAAATTAAATATAATCTTATTTTTTTATTAAAATCCAATAACATTTTAAAATTTCGGTTAAATCGATTAATTCGGTTAAAAATCGAATTAATCAATATTTTATCTATTCGATTTTCTCGATTTTTATCAAGAAATTCGATCGTTTCGGTTATTTTGAAAAATATCGGTTTATTCAATTTTCGATCTATTCGGTTCGATTGAATTCAATTTTAACTGAATATTCACCCCTAACTACAAACATACCTCCTCAGGTGGCCGTGAGTATCGATCAGTCCTTCAATTTTTCTTCTGTCTCTCCTGATTCATCCACATGAGTAATCATTCCATTTTAAAAAAATGATTAACGAAGTTTTTTAACCTCGGGCGATCGATCCGGCTTCACGGAAGTTTCCCATCGGCCGACAGGGTAAATCGGGAAGCACTCACAATGGACGGTCTAAAAATTCAGCGTCCCAAAATTCACACCTCATTTAAATTTTTATTTTATAAATACATCGTAATTAGTAATCATTCCATCTTAGATGGATTGATGGGGGCGATCAATAAATCATCTTTTTACTATCTTAAATAATCATTTCATCTTTCAAAGTGGAGATAACCTACTGGAGTAATCCTTCATTTTTGGAGTCAATAGAGCTTAAATTGGCGCCGCATGAGATGTGACGATTCACTTATTCTTGGTGTTAAATTTATTCTAAAAATGTCTCTATGAAATGATACGATGATTAATACATGGATTTTATAAATTTAAAATTTAGAAATCAAAATTTGATAAAATCTGTGTGTTCATCCTTCTCATATGTTAATCATAATATTTAATTTAATAATTTTCATAATTTATTTTTTTCTATTAATTTCGAAATAAATTAATGAAAATATTAAAGACTAACCAATCATTTTTTACTATCTCAATTCGTTCTCAAATTACTAGGGGCAAAATAAATCACCAAAATAATCCGTAAATAACGGGAGCGATATTAGTTTCGGATATCCACTGATACGAACGACCGACGTACCACTTTCTGTCCCCGTCACCGTGCCACGTTCTATCCGACCCTCCTGCGGTCCTGCCAGCCCATCGCTTCCCATCTCTCTTTCTCTCCGTTTTTGATTTGAACTATTATCATACGCCGCACCGCCAGACGCCAGTCACCCCCCTCTCGCTGTCTCTCTAGCTTGCACGCGCGCTCACTAGGGTTTCCGACGATCAACGGCGTCGTATTCGGAATCCCAGGTCGAATTGCTGATCCCCCGATCTCTCTCCACTGCACCTGCCTCATACGATCTCGCCCTGAACTCGGCGGTCTCTTCGGTCGGATGTAGATCGACGATTTTAAGTAATCGGAAGGCTCAGTCGATGATTCTCTATGCTTGTTATTTCTCTGTCTCATCGCTTTCTGAATTTTTGAGATTTGGATCATGGTTGAAGATTCTCTGGGTGATCCACGCTTTTTTTTGTTCAGATCAGAATCCATGACGAATCTTTGCCGCTTTATATTTTCGATGGCTGGAAGTTGTTGAATGACGTTTCCTTTTCCATTTCTATGTTTTTTTGCCCTTTGCAGACCATCAAATAACAGCTTAAATGGTATGCTATTCTCTCAGTATAAGCTACATTGGAAGAGGGGAACTAGAGTGCTTGGGTGCTGAGAGATAAACAGCTTTGATTTGTGGCGTCTAAGAGGCTGGACTGGCCATCCTTAATATTTTTTTAAATATGATGGTGGATTCTGTTACATCTGCGGGTCCTGGAGCTACATCCAATGTTTCACCTGAAAAGGATGCTTCAGAAACTGGCGATTATGCCACCGGAGGATGGAAAAGGTAAACTATTTGCATGGTTGTACGTAAGCGCTTGCAATCGAACTCTGTAACTGCTGATGTCCTCGTTTTATTTTTATTTTTCCTGTTAGTTGATAATAAATGCCGAGTGATGTGCATTTCTTGAACACTACTACGAAAATTTTCATACAGCTGTTACACGCAAGGTGTTTCAAATATAGTTTTGTTATTAATTATTCCGCCATATTTTGGTCATCTAAGAAGTTATGTTTTATTTGTTGCACTATATATATTTGACTGGGCATCCTTCCTTACGTACGGTTCAAGTTTAGTTTCATGGGGATCATGATAATTGTGGTTTACAAGATAGTTATAAAGGAAGATTGGCAGGTTTGTGAATATACACTCTGGTAGCTCTCAACTTACTCTTACTGTTATATTAGTATGAGAAACGTGGACAGACCCCTTTGAGATGCGTAGTCAACAATGGGAAGGTATTATGATCAGGACATTTATTTTCAGTGGTCTTTTTTAGTTCTGCTTTCAGAATTTCCAAAGTGTTTGTGATGCTAACATTTGAGAAGTTCCAACCTTTGTAGAAGAAATTGCCGAATCATCTCCATTAAGTGGAACATTGCTTAAAGAAATTTCATGAGGTTAATAGCTCATGGTAGGTATTTAATTCATAATTGAGGACCTGACTTGGATTTTGATAGGAATGGCATAATGAATCAAGTTGTTTGCTGTAGGCTTGAGGTAACCATTTCAAAGGTCCATGACGTTTATCCATTAAATGACATTCTGTACATCTCATTGCAGCTTCAACACCTAAAGCTACTCATTGTTTATGGTTCAGTCTGCAGCATTCAATTGCATTATTTACATATCGCTGCAGCTTTAACACCATTGAAATGTTGTTCTGGCTACTCATTGTTTGTGGTCCAATCTGCAGAGTGAATGCCTCTTCACTTGAGAACTCTTAATTGGCAAATCTCCCTATTCCATTCCCAGACACTTGTGTCACTTCTGAAATTGGAATGAAAACAATGATGACTCAATGAGCCATATTTTCCAACTATTTGGACTCAACATCATGAATCTTGTCCCCTTGCTAAGTAAATTTGTAATCTCAAGATTTGTGTTACTTTGTCATGTGTTGCATAGTTGTTGGACCTGTAAATGTAGGATTGAAGTATAGATGACCATACAAACCAGTGTTACTTGGTACTGGAGGAGAGAATATGTGAGGACAATTACATCCAGCAATGGTGATCCTTAACTGGCTACCCTTCTCTCTGAGTTGTTATTTTCTGTATTTTTCTTATACTCTTTGTTTCTCAATTTTTTTTCAGTCTATTCCTGGGTCATTCCACTTTCCTAACCTATTTCACTACTTGGTTTACCAAACATTCTCCTTGAAAATGGTTTCATGGTTTGCCATGTGGATTCCATCATGTACATGGCGTGCCAACTTGTGCTATGTCTGAACCATGCCAGACTGTAAAAGGTAAAATTTGCCTGTCCCAATGTCATTCCTACTTGGATAAACTAGCTTGTGAGTTCCAATATGATCAACTTTTAAACCATTACGTTCTGTTGTGAAAGTATCATCACTATGGGTCTCTACAGGGTCAATAAAATTAGAAAGGGCAGGTTAATATGATATGGACTAGAAGGTCTGGTTGAAGGGATGCTGCGAAAAATATTCAGGTTACCTAAAATTCGGATCCCAATTATATGTCCTGGGTCTTATTAAAGAGAAATTATTTTCCTGCCACATGTTAGGGGGCCTAGTTCATGATAATCACGTAGATCATAATGTTATCAATCTAATATTATATTTATTAAGACTACCATATGTTGTTTATTGAAACTTGTGATGATTACCTTGCAAGTATCTTTGTTCATCTAAAGGTTTGCCAACTTCTTTATGCTTGTAGTGAGGATGGAAGTTTCAGTTGTGGGTACTCTAGCTTTAGGGGAAAAAGAGCAAGCATGGAGGACTACTGTGATTTGAAATCATCAACGATTGATGGGCAAACAATTGGCCTTTTTGGAATATTTGATGGTCTGTTGTGCTTTCTGTAAATACACATTTCTGTTTGTCATGTGTCAAATCTATGTATTTTAGTTAATTTGGTATTGCAGGACATGGTGGTTCACGAGCTGCTGAATACTTGAAGGAACACTTGTTTGACAACCTAATGAAGCACTCAAAATTCATGACTGACACGAAGCTTGCAATAAGTATTAACAAGTTTTGTTAATTTACTGATTTTGTAATTTTGTCAGTTTCCTCTCCTTGGACACATCCAGGAGTTCTTGAGAATTGCAGGTGAAACATACAAGAAAACGGATACAGATTTCTTACATGTAGAAAGCAACTCTTCCAGAGATGATGGTTCTACAGCTTCAACAGCTATCTTGATTGGCAAGCACTTATATGTAGCGAATGTTGGTGATTCACGTACTGTGATATCAAAGGCAGGAAAAGGTTAATATTGATCTTATTCTCCTTTCTCATTTATGGAAATTTTGTATGGGTGTCCTTAGAGGTTATTTGACACTGGAGGGCAGTTGTCCATGGAATTCACAAGTATGACAAGGATAGAATTTGCTTATACTTAGCATCAGGTTTCTTCTTATATTTTACTTTTTACCATACTCTAAAATTTGCGTAATGTACAAGCATGTGAACTACAAAAATTCCATATTATTTTTTATATCCAATTCAGATATGAGAACACATTATTACTTGTTAAAATTATCAAGTATTAAATGTAGTCTCCATGTTGCTTCAAAATCGACAAATCTTTTCTAGAAATTATATCGCCCTAAGCTGTTTAAGGTTTTTAAGTTATTCTAAAGCATCATTTCTTGGTTTATTTGGTAGCAATCCCCCTTTCTGAGGATCACAAGCCAAACAGAAGTGACGAGCGCAAGAGAATTGAGGATGCTGGAGGATTTGTCATTTGGGCTGGTAAGTTTCCTGGCATTCTATTTCCTTCTCGTGGTTCCTAGTTTGACATTCATCGTATATACTTTACTAGTATATAAAGAACAACATTTAGTATATGATTTAGAACTTCAGATATCATCATGATGCAATATATTTTTTTCTCATCCATATTTTGTTTAGGATAATAGCAGACAGGTGGGAAATATGATGCTGATAGGATGACTGGTGGTAACAAATAAATTTCATGTGGGTAGTTAGATGAATTTGACGTTTGAAATATATAGGTTCTTTATTCCTGATAAGCTATCATATTGGTGAAAGAGTCTTCAGTGAGCAAACAAAATTTTGAGACGATGCAAGTGCATGTGTGTTGAACTGTTTTTGATGTTTGGAATATTTGGTCCTGCATTCCTGATAAGCATCGATAGTGTCTGAGAGTTTTCATTCGCGAACAAATTTTCTTTTATGTGAATTTTAACTGAGTTGCCACGCGCTGATTGTTAACACTTATGTTATATAGGCACTTGGAGGGTAGGAGGTGTATTGGCAATGTCGAGAGCATTTGGCAACCGCCTTCTAAAACAGTTTGTTGTCGCAGGACCTGAGATTCAGGTAGTTCACTACTGCATAGACACTGACCTCAAGCTTTTCCCTGTCGTTTGTACTTGGTACCAACTTCAAAAAGATTCAGTCTGTTATATCGGCATATTGTCAGGAACAAGTGGTGGATGGAGAATCGGAATATCTAGTTTTGGCCAGTGATGGTCTCTGGGATGTGGTGACAAATGAGGTTAGATATATAATTTCACACCGTCATCTTTGATGAGTATTGTATCAGATATAACAGACTGAATTGGAGAAAATATTCACATTTTGTTGGCACAGTGCATGTTTTGTCCAAATTTTACAGTGACGTGCATTGCTCCTACTTGCCTACATTTGTCATCAGGATGCTGTTGCAATTATGAAAGTTGAAGAAGAAGCTGACACTGCATCAAGGAAGTTAACAGAGACTGCCTTCATCCGTGGCAGTGCGGACAACATAACATGCATCGTAGTTAGATTCAATCACGATAAACAGTACGTGAATCACGATAACATGCATCGTAGGTAGATTCTCCTCTTGCTTCCACAGCTGCTCAAGCTTGATAGATGTCTGAATTCCACGCAGAAGCTACTCGAGTAATTTGGTATCGACAATTTTCCCCTACTTCACTCTTCACGTGTTCATGAAAATCTTCTAACCTCATCGTCCCAGTAAGCTAAGCCTGCAGTCAGAGCCCGTTGGATTGGGTTGCAGCAACTAGTTTCATTTGTTGATTTATTATTCCGAGAGCCTGTACAGGATCACTCATTGCGGATTTAGCAGAACACATTTATATTTGTTGCTAAATGTTTTAATGTAGGAATTCAACTAATGTGCATAATCGTAGGTCGTCACCCCCCGTATAATGAATAATCCATTTTCTCCATGTTTAATTAAAATTTTACATTCATATAATGTCTTTAAACGAATACTTCCACACATATTCCACAGATGAACAATAAAAAATTGGAAATTCATGCAACCAAATAAGAGTACCACGAGTCCCAGTCAAATCTTACACTTACTGCATCTCAAATTTTTTGTTACGATATTATGGTACTTGTTTTGATCGGCTTGCAGAAAAGAAAAGGAAGAACAAACGATAACCAATATTTCTTCGATTGGCGGCTATTTGATTGTCTCTTAGAACTTGCTAAATATGGAAAGGACACACTAGTCACAACATCCAACATCCGGATTAGTAACATATGATTTATCTTTTCTGTATTGATCCTGGATGGATTGGCGGGGTGCTGAGGGCGAGCGAATTATCTTTTGCCACCTTGATTAATATGGAAGGAAGTGCAGAGTTGCTTCATTAATTACTATGGAAGAAAACAAGAGTTTGTCTTAATTTGTTCACTGAGCTTCCATCCATTTACTTAGCTAATTGGCAATGCTTCTAATTGTTTTCAACAGATCAACTTATTAGTTCCATTGCATTGGAGTGGGGAAGCTCCTCCGGATTGCAATTTGAAGCTGCACAAGGTATGGCAGTGAAAACGCACATCATGTTTACGTCGTGTAGACTCATTGTTTAAGCTTATTCCTCTTCGTTCAAAAGACTTCCACAGTTCGACCACCTCTTCCCATATATGCAAATAATCAGCAAAAGACTAAGAGTGAACATCTTTTTATTTGCCATTTTTCTGGTTCCCATTTCCAGTTTAAAAAACGGCAACCTCCACATTTTCATTTCATTTTCGGTAGCTTTCTCAATGATTTAGAGAGCTTCACAATTCTTCCAGTCCCAAATGAAACTTGTTGTTGAGAAGGCAAAAGCTCATCCAGATCAAGCAAAAGAATACAAGCCCTCAACCTGTACAATTTGGGATGTGGTTGATGAACATCAAACATCAATTGGAAGAAAGTTACAGGAAACAAAGGATTAAGTCCCAGCCTGTTAATTGTTTTTAGCTGTCGTTTGAATCTGATAACAGATGGTAGTCGAGCCAATTCTTGCGCAAGGCTAAACAGAGACCAAATATAACCGGAAAGGATTGGCATTGGCACTAGGATTCTACATTCATATCTTAAAAGGTACTGAAGATCATGCACTGAGTAGGACTACTCCTATGCCCAAAGGATACATGAGAAACATCAGATGACGTTTACAAGCATGTTTTTTTTTCACTTTTCATAGGCAGTGCTGAAATAACAGCTTGTAACATTCATGCACAAATCTGCAAAACCTTGTTGTTTGATTGGCTGACACAGCGCGGAGTCTTAAACTGGCTCAGGACGCCCCCGAGTCCAACATAATGGTCTAAGATCATATTGAATGTTCCTTTACGCACAATGCGAAGTTCTAGAGGTCCAATAGCACTGACTTTTCTGGAGCTAACATAACCAGCGTCAGCAAAAGATAGGTCTAAGCAATTGCAGCAGCTTTGGAGAATCTCATTGCTCGAGTCAGAGCTTAGCTCCCAAAAGATCACATAGTGTCCTGGGTCTGTCGAAGTGTCAACATGGCTAGTGAAATCTACAACCTCGATTTTTTCCTCAGCCAAAAGCTTGGCTGCTTCTTCAACTGACAACTGCAGATCTTTCTCAGTGTTCTTGTCTATGTTGATGCTCAGCATTAGGCTTCTCCTGCATATGAACTGAAGCTCGGGCGCACAGTTGTGGAAACCAGTTACTTTTACAACATCTCCCAATCTATACCGATACAAACCTGCAGTAGAATGCACATTGATCAGTTATGTGTATAAAAAACTTGGGCATATGACAAGAAATGTGTGAAGGAACTAGTAAACTTCAATAGCAAGGGCTTCAATGTGATTTTTTTGATGGATACCGAGAACAAATATCAAAGTGGGAAGTCGAATTATAGTAACAAAGAAGTGAAGAAGTCTTTCTCATCATGATGTTGTTAGCTGACTTCATGAGAACAATCAACAGCGATATGTTATGCACATCTCCAAACATGGCTGGAGAATGGAAACCAACTATTCCATCACAACTAACCGATGATTGAAGATGTCATTACCAAGCCTAAAACCATCAAATTTGCCACCAAATTTGTCTTTGCTTTTCTGTAAATAGAACATGAGGTTGGGAGGTTTGATGAGCAATCAAACTTGATTGAAAGTGTCGTTGAATCCTTTTACAGATTACCTAGCCTACAACCATCAAATTTGTCACCAAATTTGACTCTGCTTTTTAATAAATAGTCTGAGGATGCAAGATTAGCTGAGGAATCAAACTTGCCATACTATGATTGATGCATTTACAGGCTTACGTATTTGTATCTAAAGAAAAGTTCAGAAAGTGACTAAATTTGCATGAAGTTGACTAGAAGATGGACAAAGAATAAATGTAAAAAAGAAAACTGGAAATAACAAACAGGATGTGCAGGTGAAAAATGATACCTGCAAAATTGCTAAAAACAACTTCATATTCTTTGCCAACCTCGACGTCCGTGAGGCCTATCGGCTCAGCTTCTATGTAGTGAATAGAGGTGGGACTAATCTCCAGCTCCTGCATTTCAGGCTTCTCCAAAGGAATGAACTCAAAGTAACCAATATTCGGAAGCACTACAAAGGTAGCCAACTCTGGAGGTAAGCTAGGATTCACATTGGCACCAATCCATCCTTCTGAAGATCCATAATCAGCACTCATAAGTGGCAGGTCGCCTGCATAGTGCCTTAGTTTCTTCAGATATGGCTCCATAGACCCTGTCATAATGCCATAGACATATTTGGCATTAGGCCAAAGTGCCGGGATCACACCGTACCAGTTGCTCAATCCAACACACTTGTTGTATATGGAGTCTGCCAGACTAGGATTGGGGACTAAAATCTTAGAAACAGCTTCGCGAATAGACGGAACAGCAATTCTGCTCGAGAGGACTCCCACTCTAATATCTGTGCAGATTTCTTCCCACACCTTCTCGAAAGTTCGAAAAGAATGAACTAGGCTGTGAGCAAAGGTGGAAAATATGAACTGCACTTCATCTGAGTAAATCAACCCACATAGGAGGTGGCAATACAAGGACTGTTGATAATCTGAACCAAAAATAACTTCATCAGGACTTGCACACTGAGATTGGATATCCTTCATAGTGCATTTGAATTGTTCACTCATGTACACATTGGTTGTCGCCGTTGTCGCAGTAAGACCTCCTTTAGTTTTGAACTGCTTGCTGCCATAGATGAATTGTAAAGCTTTTCCGTCGCCTATTGGAAACTCCCTAAAAGCAACATTAAGTAATTAGCAGAAGACAACTAAAGTAAAAGCAATGAGAACAATGTACCTAGTGTGTTGAAGCTACATACCTGTTTCTGAATGCAAATGAAGTCCGATATATCTGCATTGTGGACTGAACTAACTCCTCAGTGAATGGTAAATACTTGCGTTTCCCTTGTGTGGTGCCAGAGCTGAGTGAAATTGCAGGTATAGGTTTGCCTGTCAGAATGGGAGAAGAATCACCATCGGCGATCCTCTGGATGTACGGCTCCAAGTCACTGTGAGTGACCAAAGGGACGCATGCTTTGTAGCTCTCTGGGTCAGTTCTTCCGCCAAGGCCTAAGTTCTGCAAGTACTCTGCTTTGCCATTTTGCTCGAGAATCTGCCGGAGGGTCTCTCTCTGGTGGTGACCAGCATTCTTGGTGGTCGTTTCAAATTCATCTATCACGCTCTCAATGCTGAAAACCGTCATCTTCCCGGATAAGATAATGCCAGTAAAGTTTCAGGAAGAAATCTCCCAGACCACTGCTTCGCCTGGAGCACATACCAAATGCAACCATGAATGAGCAAGTTTGGTGATATTATAAAAAATAGAAAGTTCTGCAGGAATCAAGAGGCGTAATGGAGTAGGAAATCAATTTATTGGTAGCTAGAGAAAAATATTCAGCCGTCAGAAACGAAAAATTCAAACCGACAATTTCCATGCAGACCAGCTAACATACGGAACGCAAGAACAAAAATGTACAAAGCTAAAGACAAGGAACAAACAAAAGAGGAAGAGGAAGAGAAAAGATCAGAGAAAAGTGAAGCGAATTCGAGCGAACAATTCTTTCGAATCAAATAGGACCTAGAGAGAAGCCCCGGAGGAAAAAAAAAGAAGGGAAATACAAACTTTGGTCCATTTTACTCAAAGATTCCTCGAGGAAAAGGCATCGAATCCGCAAAAAGTTCACGCCTCTGCAGACTTACCATCGACCTTCTGATCGAGATAACAGTATATAAAAGATTCGCAGGGCTCCTCTCCGCCGAAGGGCGAGGCGACGATTCTCCTCCAAAGAAAACGAGGGGAACAAACAAACCCAAAGAATATTATATGCACACTCGCATCAATCTCTCACCTTTCTCTCCCCAACGAGCAAGCCGCGATCAAAGACTAGAGGAAAACGATCACGATCGGCATCTTCCCCTATTCCTTCCCAAGCTTCTTGCGCTGCTGCTTCTGCAGTCTCTGCCGCCGAGGGAGGAGGGTCCGGCATTTATAGTGGAACCAGGAATTTTTAAAAACAAAAAACAAAAAAGGCAAAATTTATGGCAGAAAATAATCCAAACGTAAACGTGTAAAATAATAATAATAATAATAATAATAAATTAAATTATGATTAATTTCATATAATAAGTGCCACGTCACCGTCCCCTGGCAGGTTTTTGTCGTCCCCAAGTTATTGAACAGAAATTAATAAGCAGGAATATTTCCTGACAGCTGTCGGATGACGGTTACAAGTATATCTCCCTGGCGTCAGGTACGTGGTGGACAAGTGGCAATCCGGCAGTTGGATAACGAAATTGTGATTTTTTTTAAACAATAATAAATAATTTAAAGTATTTAAATTGAATATATAATGCAAATTAAATGAATAAGTGCATATATAATATTTTATTTTTTTAGAAAAAGGATAATTAAACTTCATTGATCCTGTCGACAGTGAAGATGGTTCTCACTCGAATAACTCGGTCTGATCAAGATGATCTCAGATGTGATAGTGGGTGAGTCGGGCTCGGGCTCGAGAACTCACTAGGGCAAGAGTGACTCGGGTCGGACCAAAAGCAAGAGCACAAAAGTGTGGGGAAAGATTTCTCAAATGCTGGAACTCTTTCCTTGGAGTCAAGGGGGTTTATATAAGGAAGGGAAGCCCTCTGTCTTGTCAGAGCTGTCATATCTCATTAAAACCTAATCTACTGACAAGCTGACCACTTGGCAGCCTTGGTCACTCTATGAGAATGTCATAGCCGCCTGACAACCTGTTCAAACGGTCTCTTCTGTTCTTAATTAATGCCTGCTATTTTGTCAGGTCATGATTATGGTAGCTGTCTTTTCCTCATAATAGGGAGATTTGGGAGATCCCCTGCTGATGTCCCCTTCAATTACTCGGGCACGTCCAATCTGGCAACTACGAGCCTATCAGACCTTGACCGAGCGGATGAAAATGGTCGGTCGAATAGACCAGGCTCCTCTACTGCTCGTGTTTTGGGAACGATTCCCAGGGGCCCGACCCCGGGTGCCCGACCGAGCATGCTTGACCGGGGAATCCCCGATCGGGAGGACCATTCTGTACTGTGTGGTTCCTTGGCCCAACAAATGCTTCTAACTTCGCCTGACCAAATATCCTCGATCGGTGATTCCCGACCGGGCCCGCCCGACCAGGAGCTTCCGACCGGGAGGACCACTCTGTACCGAGTGCTTCCTTGGCCCGACAAGTGCTTCTAACTTCGCCTGACCAAACATCCTCGATCGGTGATTCCCGACCGGGAACATCTGATGGTCGGGAATCACCGATTGGATATCGCTTACCGACCTCCCACCGAGTAACCTCGAACATTGATCACTCAAGCTGGATCAACGTCTGGTGCACCGTCTATCTTAGCCTGATCAAGACTTGACTCAATCAACTTTACCTGCCCAAAACGTGATCCGACCGGGCTCCCGACCAACTTAGAGAAACTACCCGACCGGATCATCTATTTTATCAAGTCATCCTAAATAACTAATCCGAACCCATGCGCTTGCAAAGGATACCGTAGAGTATAAACATAAATTAACTCTATTAATTATTTAATTAGTTTTAGAATATTTTCTTCTCCTTACGTACATATTTAACATTTTTTAATTATTCACGTACCATAGTCAATGAGATCACACTTGGTCAATTAATGCTATAGTCAGTACATAAAAATGTTAATATCCAATCAATTCACATCAACTAACTACAGCTAGTATATAATTTTAATAATAAAATAGTTGACCAATGATGTCTGACTTAACATTGGAAGTATCTATGATTAAATTAATTCATTAATTCTAGATTAATATTCAAAATTCAACTCCAGCTTATTTCCTGTTGTCCACATTGATCTTATCTCTACTTGATTAATTGAAGATGCGACAATTAATTAATCAACTTGCTTAAAAATAATTCCCTGCATGTTGCATGAATGATGAAACACTAATCTTTAAAGACTTTGACCATGTGTCCCAACTGTTACAAACTAAACCAATTAATTATAGTTATCAAAATTAATTGTCCCTCCTAACCATAACATGGCAAGTGTTTTTCTCACATATATTTTCCCCTTAATTGTGTGTGTATATAAATTAGTTTGGATTGCTAGGCTTAGTGAATGCACAAGTAAAAAACCTATTTGGTTAAAAGCCACCATCAACTACTAGAACATAACATGATTATATTGTTTCAATTTTAACAGGTAAAATGCTTAATTTTGACCAGAAGATTATGGTAAGTAAACTAGATATTTATTTGCTCTATAGTGATTTAACTAATAATTGAACAACGTGCTGAAAATGGACTGAAGAAGGGCGTTGGCCCCTCGGCTATCGCGCGCGTGCCGGGGCATGCATGAACTCCTTTTTTCTCGAAAGTCTAGATCGTGAGTGCCAATGCCTGTTGTCACATATTTTACATGCCAGCACATGAAATATAGATTCGTAGATTCGCAGCATTAGGCACGTGCTCATGTGCTTCTCTCTCTATATATATATACACCGCGTGCGAACGACACTGTGTGACCGATCAGGGACTTCCCTGATCGGTCACGCACGACTCTTGTGTCGATCGAACACTATCGACGGCCTTCAGCCGTCGTCCCCGAACAAAACTATAACCTTGGAGGGTGCGGTGAATCCTGGGGATAGCGATGAATCCGTCGGCGCAGTGAACCTAGGGATAACGGTGAACCCGTCGGCGTATAGTGACCGATCAGGTAGTTACCTAATCAGTCACCGTAATCGATCAGCCATTATTGCACATGCGATCTGCAGCCGAACAAATATATATATATATATATATAAACTCATTTCTACATTTCTTTTTACCTAGTCTTGTTTGGTGGAGGATCAGGCATGCAATCAAGAATTGCCAAGGAGATAGTAATATATTAAAGCTCCACTTTCAGCTAAGAGAGAGAGAGAGACAGAGAGGTTGGTCATTGATATCCTGCTCCGGTTCTACCCCGTCTATTTCGACGAGCTTGTAGCTAGTGGCCGGATCAGAGGAGCGTGTTGTTGGATGGAGCTTGTTCTGATCAGCTGGCCGGCAGCAGGGTGCAGCTACTGCTGCAATTGCTGATGGCTTGTGGGTAAGGGCAATTCTTGAAATAACATTATCGATAGAGCCTTGAGTTCTAACTAAAGGAGGAGGGTTTGCTGTACAAGATGCTGGTAGACAGTTGGGCGTGGCGCTCCTTAATGATGTATAATGAGTTGGTTTTGAGTTGAATTTCAATTCTTCGGATATCTTTTATATAATAACTTTTTTCTTCCATATAATTATCATCATTCAATAAAAAAATATTAAAATTAACATCGAATTTTTAAAAATATATAATTAAAAAATAGAGTAAACATTTATATAACTTACTTTTAATATCAACAAAAAAAAGTTTATGGGGTTTGAGAAAAAAAATCTTTATATATATATATATATATATAATCGGGTATTCAGATCAAATATCGATAGTTCCTCGTACCCTCCTCCATTCGAGTCAGAAATTAGATCCTTCATTGGGTTCAGATAAAATTGTCATCCATAGCACCCCTATAGTGTGGTGACGTTGTGTGTAAAGGTGTGTGAGGGGCGTGACTGGTAAATAGGCACTGTTTCATTGTTGTTTACGAATTTTGTAGTTTTGACTGATGTGATAGTTAGTGTGGGACCTTTCGATTGGATGTTAAAGTTAAGAAAAGTGGAGGACATGGAGGTCAAAGTCGAGTCAAGCAAGGTGCTCTAGTTAGCAATTTGCTAAAGGGGTCCGGTCGGGCTCCCCGGTTGGACTCCCAGTCGGACTCTTCACTTGGTCATTATCAAAGCAAGGAGGTCCACTCAGACCCACCTAGATGGGTTTGACTAGGGGATACCGACGGGGTTTTCATGAACCGTGGGATCCACCCTTAACGCCCAATTAGACATCAGCCAGGTCTGCCTTCAATCAGATGGGATCCATCTCTGATCGGGCCCTAACAAGGATGACGTCAAGGCAACTTTTAGCAGGTCTGACTCAGGCTGAGTGTAATTGGATACAGTTGTCGCCCACCAAAGCCCAAGATCCTCAGAAGGTTCATCGAAACATGTGGCCCATTGGCCTATTATCACATTTAATGTCTCAACATGGGATTGCCAGTCTTGTGTACATACTGTCATGATGTCAGAGACAATTAGTCGCACTGGTACGTTCCCGAGAAGGATGTCAGATTTAACTTGCTTTCCTTGCCAAGGATGGGGGACATTCTTGTTGTCCTAACAGAGGGGTTGCCTTGTACAAAATGGGCAAGAGGTCAAAAAAATACAAAAAAGAACTCTCTTCACATGCATGAAAGGTGTATTATATAAAGGGGTTTGTTGGTCAGACGTAGGTATGCTCTCCCACAACAAAAAAATATTATTCAATTCATTTACTATTGGATTGTCTTCTTCTCCTTCAGAAACCTGACTTGAGCGTAGGAGAGACAATGTCGAGATCCCTGGCTTGTCTACTGACATTCTCTTTCACGTAGATTTTCTCCAAGATTTTGGCTCAATCTGCCTTGAGTCTTCTGGTAGTCAAAGAGTCGTTCACCTCAATAGTGATTCACCCATGTCGGTTTCAGATAGGAACAAATTTGACGTCGTCTATGAGAATATTCACCTGGTTCTGAAAGTGAGCATAGAGGACGCTGGAACACTTATGCCTATCACCTTGACACAAGAGGATCTAGATCGGCTCGTGGATCTAGACCGGCTCGTGGCTACAATGGCGTAGGAGTTAGCTTAGCAATGAATATTGTACAAACTTCCTCTATCAAATGCCCCGACCACGTCTGTAGCTGGGTGCCAGTCAGCTAAGCAGAGGACAAGGCTAGAATAGCCGATCGATTTTCCTCCCAGCACCACAGCCGCCGACTGGTTTTGTTGAGACTCCATTCCAACTAGTCGGCTGCCCTTCTCTTCGGCAGCCCCCATCGCGTACCATAGAGATTTATTCCGAACTCCTTATGAAAACCATGGGCCGCTCGTGAAGTCCTAGGGGTTGACTTCCATGGGTGCCCTCGCTCGGGACCCTAGGAAAGGAAAGGATCCTGTCGGTGCTAGCTTCCTCGAGTGGTTGGGCATGCCTTTCTCTGTGTCTATCTTACAAGATCAGTTGCTATGTTATTTTTGACCCCTCACCATAGGGGAA
The DNA here is from genome assembly GCA_024364735.1 of Boesenbergia rotunda. Classification (NCBI taxonomy): domain Eukaryota; kingdom Viridiplantae; phylum Streptophyta; class Magnoliopsida; order Zingiberales; family Zingiberaceae; genus Boesenbergia; species Boesenbergia rotunda. Next base: position 160,701 of record JAGFNQ010006483.1, read on the forward strand.
TACGAAGTGCAACTAACCTAGAGAACCACTTGCTTAAGTTTGAAAACACTACCATGTTGCATCAATACATGGATGACGTGAAGTGTATGGTGTTTCTGACGACGCTCTCAAGCACTGCATTAAAGGTGGTTCAACAGGATTCCGACAAACTCCATAAGTAGTTTCAAGGATTTAAAAAAGGCATTCTTATACCATTTTTCTAGCAGTCAAAGATAGCACAAGACCGTATTGAACCTGTTTACACTTAGACAAGGACAGAGAGATGCGCTAAGAGATTACATCAATCGATTCAACCAGGTTGTCATGGATGTCCCCTCGGGCACTCTAGAGATTTTGATAAGTACCTTTTCTCAAGACTCATTGATGGTGATTTCTTTCGCTCCTTAGTCAGGAAGCCTCCCAAATATTTTGACCATCTATTGGGAAGAGCCATAAAGTACATCAACATGGAAGAAGTACAAGGGACTCAGAAAAGAGAAGTGGCCAACCCAACTCCCAACGCCGACGCCGAACGCTGGGTCCCTCCTCCTCACTTCCCCCATAAATGGCCTAGACTCAACTTACATCATCGACCCCAAGGACCACCCTTGGTGTAGCATGTGGAGGCTCCCCTTCTCAGTTTGCGAGCCCCACCGGTGGGCCTCCTTTTTCTATACCTACCATCGATCGATGACCCATAATATTGAAGATTGTCACCAGTATGCCCACGAGATGTTCCGATTGAGATTCACACCATGGGTTGTAGCTTGGAGCAAGCCAGTAGGTCGAAAATCAGCTTTGGTCCGAAAGATATGGAGGGGGAGGGGTAGAAGTGGCCCATGATGATGCCCTTATCATCAAGGTTGTCATAGCTAACTACAAAGTGCATCAAACTTTTGTTGACACAGGAAGCTTAGTGAATGTCATCTTTAAAGAAGCATTCGATCAACTACAGATTGAGAGGAGTTAGCTCCAACCTATGGCAACATCGTTGTATGGATTTACAGGGAACGAGGTTCAGTTGCTCAAACAGACCAAGCTACCTATCTCCCTTGGGAAGGAGTCCCTCATGAGAACTCGTTGGACCACTTTCATAGTTGTAGATGTGACTTCTGCCTACAACATCATCCTAGGTAGACCGGCACTGAATGAATACTGAGTGACCGTCTCCACCTTCTGCTAGAAGGCCAAATTTCCTATGGATGACTTGGTGGGGGAAGGAAAAGGGGATCAACGGGGGCACACCAATGTTACGTAGATGTCATCAAAACAAAACCACGTAAGGCCCTCAAGACCCAACTATTGGGTGTAAATGTGATACATGAAGGACCTCCAAACCAATTTAGCAAGGAGAAGGAAGAAGTGCAGATCTACCTCACCCAACTAGAGGCCACTACTCTGTTGATGCAGTCTGACCTTGATTGTTATTTTGGTGTTGATACCGATTTTAGTTTAGGTTGATGTTGATGATTATGATTATGGTTAAGTCCTGATCGGGGATTAGGCATGGTATGGAAAATCCTAGCTTGGAGGGCTAGGTGAAAAGTCCTAACTTGGAGGGTTAGGTGTGGAGAATCCTAGCTTGGAGGGCTAGGTGTTGAAAAGTCCTAATTTGGAAGGGTTGGGTGAAAATTCCTAGCTTGGAGGGCTAGGTGAAAAGTCCTAACTTGGAGGGTTAGGTGAAAGTCCTAACTTGGAGGGTTAGATGAAAAAGTCCTGGCTTGGAGGGTCAGGTCATAGCTTGGAGGGCTAGGTCTGGAAAAGTCCTAATTCGGAAGAGTTGGGTGAAAAGTCCTAGCTTGGAGGGCTAGGCGAAAAGTCCTAACTTGGAGGGTTAGGTGAAAATTCCCAACTTGGAGGGTTAGGTGAAAAATCCTTAGCTTGGAGGGCTAAGGTGGATGAAATCCTAGCTTGGAGGGCTAGGTTTAAGTCCCTGGATCGGTCTGGTGACCGATCAGGGAAGTTGGCACGCTGCTCCTTCGTGGATCGGTCTGGCGACCGATCCAGCAATGACTAATCGGTCTGGTGACCGATCAAGGAGCGCACAGTGAGGTTGGGAACCTACTGTGTGGCTCCTGATCGGCCTGGTGACCGATCAGGGAGCAGGCCGTTGCCTCGTTGCTTGGCTCCTGATCGGTCCGGTGACCGATCAGGGAGCAGGCAACTTCCTCACTGCCTTGGTCCTGATCGGTCTGGTGACCGATCAGGGAGCCCACAGTGAGTTGAGTTCTCCCGCTGATCAGTTCGTGAACGGTCCGGTGACCGATCAAAGACTTAGGATTTGATTTCCGCGGTTACTGTTCACTCAGACGTGGACCGATCAGGCTTGAGCCTGATCGGACAGTGTCTGTCCTGATCGGTCTGGTGACCGATCAGGCTTCACTCTGATCGGTCTGGTGACCGATCATGATTGTGTCGTCGCGAGAGCTGGGAGTCCCAGCAAAGCGGTGGATCGGTCTGGTGACCGACCCATGAGCTCTGGATCGGTCCGGTGACCGATCACTTTAATTCAAAATGCACTGTCAGATGCTCTGATCGCGTCTGAACGTATCCGATTCTCTGCGCTTAACATCTGATGCACGATTTTCTGCTTGATATGCTGTGCTAACACTCTGATTGAGCTGCAGATGACAGGGAAGGATTCAAACACTCAAGGAGAGTCAATGGAGGCCTTTCCTTGGAGCAGGTTTGTCTGTTTTTCCATCTCAGGTTGCAACGGGCACTGGTGCTGGCTGGAGCTGCTGACTGGGGCTGGTCTGAGGGAAGCTCAGGGAGTCCAGAAGAGCTCAGTGGTGGTTGGTGGTTGCAGGTGAGCAGCTGGAGGCTACAGTGAGATGTTGTCACCTGGCGTTCAAGAGGGAAACAAAAGGAGCGGTGTGGAGGAGAGCAAGAAGGAGTTGTTGTTGCCTTGGTTTTGAGCTGTGATTTCTTGCTGCGTGCTTGTGCTCCTAGCTGATTGATAAGTACCATTTTATTGATTATTTTAATTGCTAAAATCCATGTTTGACCTATGTTTTTATTGTTTAATTGTGAAATTGCCCTAGGTTTTAGAACTTACTCTTATTTTGGACTTAATTGCAAATTTACATTAAATTGGATTATTTGGCCACTAATTTTTTGATATATTTTTGTAGGCACCAAAGGTTCAAGGACTTAGGGCATATTGGGTCAAACTTGAGTCGGAAGTGAACCGGATCAAATTATCAAGCTTACGATTAATCCGGGCCGTCCGATTCAAGAGCGGCTAGATCTGAGCCATCCGGGACCATCTGAAGCAATCCGAGCTAGGGTTAGGGTGGGTTGATCAAGCACTATGATCAAGATCTGAAGGTTTCATCCAAATTAGAGCTAAATCAACCGTTGGATCAAGCTCGGAGAGCTCTAGATCGTCCATTCAAAGACTAAGTTGATCTGGACCATCCGTTGCACATCTGAAGGATCCGAGCTACCACGAGGCAGATCCTGACCCCAGATCATCATCATAAAAATTTGGATCAAATCAGAGCAAGATCAGCCGTTGGATTTCCTCAAATTGATCTGGACCGTCCACTGATAAGTATTTAATCAAACTCACCGCAACCTTCCTTCCTCGTCGCGACTCCGCCGCTACAGTAGGTTTCTTCATTTCTTTGCATCGTTCTTCAGTAGTTCTTTAATCCAAGGGGCGCGACCACCTCCATCCTTCATTAGATCAAGTTCGAGGTCACCGGGGAGAGTAATCGGTGGAGTTTCAGCTTGGAATTGGGCAAGAACAGGGCTGTTTGAGGGTTTCGGCAGCTCTGTATTTGATAGCTTCGAATTCGGTTTTGTCAAGTTCTTCATCAATCCAAGCTATTCAGAGGGGTTCCCTGAAGTGTTTGGATCATTCCCGCACCTTCATTTCAATCAGACAAAGCTGAATTGAAGAAATCGATTGGGATTTCCTTCTTGAACAGATTTGAGCTGGATTCAACTACCGATTCAGTTCCTTAGTGAATTGCTGAGCTTGCGGGTTCGAGGCCAGCCCTTGCATGATGAACAAGGAGACCTTGAGCTAATGGAGTGATTGGGGTTTAGATTTCCGTGGTTAATTTCAGTTTTCTTAGCTGTAATTTAAATTCTGCACTTGTTCTGTTTCTGCATTTTCGTACCAGCTACCTTAGCTTGAGTTTTTAAGTTGTTTTGCTGTAATTTAGCTTTAATTCTTGCAGGTAGTCAGTTAGTGAACTTGTGTAGTGATAGATTGCATTTAATTTCAGTTTATTTCTGTGTTTGATGCTTGCGTATCAGATTTTTACTAGCGTGCCATTTCTGATTTTTGCGTATCAGTTTGTTTGCTGCGTTCAGTTGTTTTCTTTGTCTGCCATTTCTGATTTTTGTGTTAAGTTAGCTTAGTTTTAATCCCTTGAATTCATCTTGCAGTTGTTTCATTTACATAGTGATTGGATGCAGTTTCTGAATTGAATTCCTTAAGTTTTTCATGCATTTCTGTCTTCATGCGGTTTCTGATTTCAGCATCAGTTTACTTGCGTGACAGCTTTGTGTTTCCTGCGTATCAAGTTTTGAACTTGCGTATCAGTTTTTCTCTGACTTCAATTGGCGTATCAGTGTCTATTTTAGCATTTTCAGCTTGTAATTACTGTCAATTCTGCTGCTGAAATTCTGCAAAACAATTTCAATTCTGCACATCAAGTTATTTCTGCGATTTCTAGTTGTAGTTGTTGAACTTGTATCCTGCAACTTAAGTTCAAACTCCATTGCATTTGAAATCAGAAGCTTGATTGATTATGCATCCAAGTGGAGATTAAACTGCTATTCCTGCATATTAGTTGTGTGCTGATTTTCGCAGGTAGTTTGGTGCCTCATTTCTGTTGATGTTCTGACATTTGGTATTTGAAATCTACATTATGTTTATTTCCTATTAACTGCATTCTTTGCTGAAATTCCTTCTTAATTCATGATAGCAATTCCTTAACAGCTTGTCTTTTAAGTTGGAAGGATTAGTTTCAATTCGGAATGGTTAATCACAGTCTTGATACTTAGTATCAGTTTTTTTGGCACATTAGCTCTCTCATTTCGGTATCAAGGCTGCCAAATTGATTGCACTTTGTATCAAGTAAGGTTTCGACTTTGGATTTACATTGGACTGTTTTGGATTGCTTGCATTTGGTTTGTCTTGAGTTTGGTTTTGAAATCAAGTCTTTGTATTGGTTGCTAGTGAAAGTCAGCTGCTGTGTGCTTTATCGTTTAGGATTTTTGTTGCAATTTAAAAATCAGATTCACTTTCTAAAAATTGCTTGAGTGTTTTAGATGAATCAGTGGTCCTTTTGGTTGAATGATAACTTGCTATCACTTGTTAAGTTCCATGGTTGAGTTTTCCTTCATTCTCATTGTGTTTTCATTCTAAATTGAAACCCAAACCATATTTCATTCGAAACCCAAAATTCGCAAACGACACATAAACCAAGTTAGAATCAAACACGTCAACTAGCTCCGAAAAAAATACGACCTGTAGCCCCTTTACTACGTTTTCATATTTTGATTGCAAAAAGGGTTTCCAGCATTCATTCACATCTAAATTTGAGACCCACATTCGTGACAGTATATTTTGGGTACATCAAATTTTTGGCGCCGTTGCCGGGGAAGCAACTAGTTTATTTGCTTGATTTTTGCTTGTGTACTTATGGGCATATCATTTGATTCTACTTTATTGTGCTTTATCTTTTGTATATTGGTACTGTAACGCCCGCTTTTTTTTTCTTTTCATAAAACAGCGTTACGTTAACATACTTAGGGCATGTAGACATCCTAATGCAGCGGAAACCTTTAAACTTACACCTACATGCACTTACTACCATTCCTAGGATCATAACATGGGAACTTGACATATTAACTTTATACTTAGCATCATATCATGTCATACTTAACATCATGTCATACTTAGCATCATATCATGTCATACTTTAGCATCATGTCATAGAGTCACATTCAAGTACTTAATAGTAAAGGTAGAGTTCTATCATAAGACGAGCAACCATATTGCTCCTTGGCCAAGTTACTATCACACACATGCTGTAATGCCCTCCTGCTGCTTCCTTACTGTCCCCTTGTGTGATCTGCGGTATAAGAAAAATAAGACTATAAGCACACAGGCTTAGTAAGACTCTTTCCTACTCACTAAAACCATTCATCATTTAATCATGAGCACATAAGACATTAACATACTTAGTGCTTTACTTAGAACATAAGCCTTTTCATCACTTAGCATACATTCGTCATGGCATGAACATAACTTAATCACATTCGTATCATGGCATAAACATAACCATAAAACATTCATGGCATGACATAATACTTGGCATAGACATCAACATCGTAAACATTCATAGCATGACATAATACTTGGCATAGACATAAACATCATCAACATAACCTCATAAACTTTCTTAGCATGGACCTAAATAAAATCATGGCATCCTATCTTAGCACAAACCTACTTAAATCATGGCTTCAAAAATTAACATGGGCATAAATAAAATCATGGCATCCTAACTTAGCATAACATAATTACATCATGGCATCATAAATAAGCATGGACATAAATAAAATCATGGCATTCTAACTTAGCCTAAACATAATTAAATCATGGCATCCTAAACTAGCATGAACATAAACAAAATCATGGCATCCTAACTTAGCATAAACATACATAAATCATGGCATCCTAACTTAGCATAAACATAAATAAATCATGACATCCTAAACTAGCATGAACATAAATAAAATCATGACATTCTAACTTAGCATAAACATAAATAAATCATGGCATCCTAAACTAGCATGAACATAAATAAAATCATGACATTCTAACTTAGCATAAACATACATAAAATCATTTGCATAAGCATACCTTGCATAAACTTACTTTGCATAATATTCTTATCATAAATATAATGCATAACATGGATGGATGCATGTGGCAATTGCATATATATATATAAGGATGCTTAATCTTTGAAAACATGCTTTTAAATACTTTAACATAATCATAACATTCATTGGGCCCTGGCTTGTACCACATTCATTCATCATATGCGCGCATCCCTAAGTAAATACGAGGTAGCTAATCTCGACCTACTAGGGTAAGGACAGCTTCATCGGTAGTCCCAAACCATAAGGACAGCTTCATCGGTAGTCCCGAACCGTGGACAGCTTCATCGGTAGTCCAGAACCGTGGACCTTACTTAGGTCCGGTACAAGCCCATAAAATAAAATAAAATGCTTTCACATGCTTCTTCATTCATAACCATTCATAGCATATTCATTCATTCATCATACTTTCATCATACTTAACATCATCATTATGCCTTGAAGGCATGAACTTTAACTTCATTCATCATTTTCATTCTTAAACATGCATATGTACACATCATTCATAAAGCATGCATACATACAATTTATTCATCAACATGGCATACCTACATATCGTTCATAAGACATGGCATACATACATATTATTCATAAAATATGGCATACATATGTATCATTCATAGATCATGGCACATGTCTTAAACATTTATGACCTAATCATATAATTCATGACATATAAACTAATGGTTTGGTTAACATAAAAATTCTTCCATCTTACTTAAACATACCTCTTAGTAACCTATACACAAGCATCTTGGTAGGTTTAACCCAACCCTAGCCCTAGGTTATGTCCTTGGCCGAAAGTCCCCAAGGAACCCTAGGTCCATGACCTTCACATAACTTCCCAAACAACATCTCATACACATATACTAGGCCATAGGAACCCTTTGATTCCATACTTAAGGCCAACCCTAATCCTTTAGCCCTAATCTTACTCTTGGTCGAAACTTCAAGGCCATGGGGGTATGGAAAAATTCCATTAAAAACCCCAAATCAATTGTTAAATACCAACCATACCTTATCATAGGGCCATTGGGGCCCTTACTTGAAATAAGTCCTAACTTTCCACCCTATTAGGGTACTTGGCCGAAACCTATAGGGTCTCTAGGCCATGTGAAACATTCACATAAATACCCTCCATCTCCCTTATATCATGACAATACATAAAACAAACACTTGGGGTTTTAAACCCAACCCTACACATGGGTTCTTGTTGTTGGCCGAAACCCTAGGGTATCCTAGGGTACTCCAAAAATTCCCAAAAATTATCATTAATCTCTAAACATCATAAGGGAACATTAAATAACATTATAAATATTTTTAGCATCATTATGGACCCTAAAACATTGTGGCCGAAACCCATAGGGTCTCTAGGGTATTGATTTTGTTTCTTCCATGTTGGCCGAAACCCTAGGGTGTCCTAGGGTACTCCAAAAATTCCCAAAAATTATAATTAACCTCTAAACATCATAAGGGAGCATTAAATAACATTATAAAGATTTTTAGCATCATTATGGACCCTAAAACATTGTGGCCGAAACCCATAGGGTCTCTAGGGTGTTGATTTTGTTTCTTTCATGTTGGCTGAAACCCTAGGGTGTCCTAGGGTACTCCAAAAATTCCCAAAAATTATACTTAATCTCTAAACATCATAAGAGAACATTGAACAACATTATCAAGATTTTTAGCATAATTATAGACCTTAAAATCATGGTGGCCGAAACCTACAAGCCTAAGGTTCTTGGTTTTCTTTTCAGGGAGTCTTACCTTGGGTTTCTTGATTTTTTGAACCTTGAAAGAGAAGGAAATGGTAAGATCTTTGGACCTTTGAACCCCCTTGTCCTTGTATCTTTGGAAGACCCCTTAGATCTTGGGAATGAGACCTCTTGTGGAGCTTTTCCAAGGGAGAACCCTTCCTTGGGTATTCGGCTATGATGAGGGGAGGAGAAGGAAGAAATTGTAAAGTAATGGGAAGAAAAGGTAACTCCCAAAACCCCCTCTTTATAGCCCATTAAGGAGGTAAATGAAGAGTCTCTCCACGACCCTTCATCTTCTTCTAAGCCTTAACCAATCTCCATTTCATTCCCTTATAACATTCCCTTGCTACATGAGTTGGTTAAAGCATACATGGTTGTACAAGAGGTCCAAGGTTCAATCCTTGGCCCATGCACCTTATTTTTATTTTATTTTTCCTTTTTATTTTCTATTATTTTCCCCAAAATTCCGAAAATTATCTAAAAATTCCCCCATAATTATGTTAATATTTCTCATTAAAATTCTTTTATATTTCTATAAATTTTTACCTAAAATCTACCAATAATTATGGTACTAAAAAGCCCATATAAGGCCCATTAGTGCCCTTTTTCCCAATTTAAATGAGAAAACATGGATTTTCTAGGCCAAAGTTCGCATTAATATTTCTAGGTCCCTTGGAAAATTATTTAGACATGCTTATATTTTAAGAAAATATTAAGAGAATTTTCCGGGTCGTTACAGGTACTGCCATTTTTCTTGTTTGTTTTGTGACAGGGGTGCAGGTTCAAAATATTTTCATCCACTTATCAGCAGCCGTGTCCACAATTTCAGCAGAACCAACCTTTCAATCAACCATTACATCAATTTCAACCGCCACAGCAAGAATTCCAACAGCCCTATTTTAATTTCCAGCAACCAAATCAGTTTTTTCAGCCACCATTACAACAATTCGAGCAACCACAGCAATTCCAACAATTTCAGCCAGATTTTCAGCCAAGTCTACCAAATTTCCAGAATTTTCAGAATGGGCAGCCACAATTCCAGAATTTTCAGCCCCACTTTCAGCAATTTCAGCCCAATTTTCAGCAACCTTATCAACAAGATCAATCACTTTTTCAAGGAATTCAGCAAGGGTACCAAGATAATTTGAATTTCCAACAACCATATCAATTTCCACAGCAATTTTAGCCTTGCAACCAGAATTTCCAGCAACAAAATCAGAGTTTCCAGCCCATTCCATCTCAGTCCTCACTACTGCAATGTCCACTTCAAAACCAGAATTTTCAGCAGCTCAACCAATATCAAAATCAGAGTGGATCACAACCTTCACAACAATATTTTCCACAAAATGATCAGAATTTTCAGCCTCCATTTCAGAGTTTTCAATTTCAGAACCATAATTTTCAGCAATCTCCACCTAATTGTGAATCAAATTTTCAGCAGTTTAATCAAGGAGGTTTTGACGATCCTGATTGGGATGAGGCCCTACACTAAAGGATGGTGGAGATGTGTCAACAAATGTTGCAACAACAACAAGACATCGAACAACGCCTTGGAAAATTGGTTGATCAATGAAATCAAATACAAGCCCAAAGATCAGGACAATCAGATGAATCTATAGGTGCAGGGGATTGCACTAAGTCCCAGGAACCACCTATATTGATTGATGCATCAGAAAATTCAGAGGATAGGATTGAGAGTGTAGGGGATTGCACTGAGCCCCAAGAATCACCCACTCCTACTGATTTAGAGGCCTGGGAGGAGATGGATAGTAGAGCTTGTAACAGTCTTGACTTCGACTCTGAAACTTTTCAGGACCCTTCTAAACTTTTATTTTGTAAGAATATTGCTATTGATGGTCCTAATTTTTCTAATTTGGTTGATACAGGAATGGTTGAGGGAACATGCATGGGAGATGATCCCATAGGTGTAGGGGATTGCACTAAGCCCCAGGGACCATGATAGACCCAATTTAGCTAATAAAAGTTGTCACGAATGTGGATCCATCAGAATTTAGAATTTATAAAAGTGCTGAAACCCTTTTTGCAATCAAAGAAGAAAGGCGTAGTAAAGGGGCCACAGGTCGTATTTTTCCAAGGGCTAGTACAAGTTGTGTGATTTGTGCTCGAGTTTATGTGTCGTAAATGTTTTTGGGTTTCAAATAAAATCTGGTGTTTGGTTTCGAATAGACAAGAAAATGTAATGAAAAGTAAAAGAATTTAACTAAATGAATTAACAAGGAATTTGCAACTAATAGGAAAATTAATCAACTAAAAACACTTAACCAATTTTGGAAAAACGAATCTGATTTCAATTGCAAATTAAACGCAAAGCAATCCAAAGAAAACTGTCCAACACAGAATCAATGCTAAACCCTTACTTGATACAAGTGAAGCTATGGAATTTGATACACAAGGGATACGAGACCCATGTGCCAAGATTCGAAATTTACTGCAGAAATTGTAACCGATCAACTTAGCTTGGGAAGCTAGGCTATCAGGGATCTAAAACACAGAATTAAAGGTAGAAACTTCAGGAATGAAGTGCTAGACAGTGCAGAACAAGGAAATGCAGAAACAATTCAGAATTGCAGAAAACAGCCCTAATACAGCTCAAACCTAACCAAGCAAACTAGGTATGAATGCATCATCCATTGTTCAGACAAGGAATAGAGAAACTAAGGTTTACTTGACTCGAAATTACAGCAATTACAACTGAGAATTGACAGAGATTGACACTGAATAATTGCAGAAAGAAGAAAAACTGATACGCATGGATACAAACTGAAAACTTGATGGAATTTTTTGAATGGAAATCAAACTAAGATTAAATGTTCTTGATCACTTAACTATCTATCTATCTGATTCAAATGCTGTTCTAATAACAAATGAATGCGGAAGCGATTCGAAAACACTAAGCAAACTGATCAAAATACTGAAACTGTAAATGGCACGCAAGAAACAAGGCTGATACAATAAAGACAGAATTGAAATGCAAGCTGTAAACTGAAGATTCACTGAATTCACATACAATGAATCACTGAACAAGTTCACTAATTAATCTATGTGTATCATAGAACCTAATTAAGGAAAACAGTTCAGAAAGTGAAAGTAACAAGCTGATACAAATACAGAAAAACAGAATGGCTGAAACAGGAATTACAGCTAGGAAATTACAACTAAAACACAAAGAAATGCACTTAAACTAAGACTCGACCAATCCTTGATTCAAAACCACCTTGTTCGTCACGCAAGGGCAAGCCAAGAACCCCTTAAACTCGCAAATCAGTGGAAGAATGACTCAAACTTCAGATCTGCTCCCAGATTGTACCAAACTGGAATGATCCAATCGATTTCCACGATCTCGCGATTCCAAGGGTGGATGATGATTTGATGCTGATCAAAGAATACCAGAGGACCCTCCAGTAAGCTTCAATTGCAGAAATTGGCACGCGATCGTGATTGAATCGATCAAATTGCAGAAACTGCTGAAACCCTCACGCAACTCTGCTCCAAGGCACTTCTGAGCTTAAATCTCCGCTGAAACCCTCTTCCAAAGATCCAGATCTTGCTTCAGGATCGAGATCGAGTTGGCCACGCCTCTGATGGAAGAAATTTGGAAGAAAACCATGAAGAAATGAAGAAGAACGAGAAGAAGAATGAGGAAGAACTCAGCTGAAGAATGAGGTCGCGACATCAGATCTGAACAGGGCTTCGGTTTAAGTAGTTAATGAAGCGGACGACTGAGATTGATTGCGCTTCAACCAACGGTGGATCGTTGTCCGATTTGATTCAAATTTTCCAGATCTTGATCAGAGGTCAAGATCATCCTCGTGGTAGCTCGGATCTGCCAGATCTTCAACGGATGATCCAGATCACCTTGATCTTTGTATGGATGGTTTAGAACACTCCGATCATGATCCAACGGCTAGATGGTCTCTGATTTAGCTGAAACTCTCAGATCTTGATCTGATCACTTGATTAGCCTTAATCCCAGCTCGGATTGATCAAAAGTTCTCAGATGGTCTAGATCTAACCGTTCTCTCATCGGACGGTCCAAATTAGTTGACGCTTGATTCCTTGGATCTAATCCACTTTTAACTCAACTTTGACCCATCATTACCTAGGTCCCTGATCATTTGAATCCTTCAAAAGTAGATCAAAAATTTAGTGACAAAACAACCCAAATATAACAAGATTTACATTTAGGTCCAAAAAGGGTATAAATTCTAAAACCTAGGCAAATCCACAATTACACAAGTAAAATATGGGTCAAACACAGATTTAAACATATAAAATGATCAACAAAATGACACTTATCAGACCACCACAATTACCAGAAAGTGTAGGGACTTGCTTGGTGGAAGCAAGAACCCAAGGATCACCTATTCCAGTTGAGTGTCCACCAGAGCTTAAACCTGAAGAGGAGCAATTATTTGACCAGGAGGAGAGCACGGATACATCTACTTCTGTAGAACCTCCAGGTATTTTTCAGCACGATCAGGTAAATACTCCTCCTAATTTTTCTGAAAATTGCATAGAGGTACCTCAAACTGATTTTATTGTTTTTAATACACCTAGGGATGCATCTCTTGTAGAATTTGATTGTGAAAAATCCCTAGAGGTACCTAGTGTTGAATTTGCTGAAAATGAAACATGTTGTGCTACATCAGATGCCAATGCTGAGTGTGAAAATTTTTTAGAAGTGCCTAGTATTGTTGATTGTTGTGATGAGTCTTTTGACATATCTTATGCTGGAAATAATTTTGAAAAATTCATTGAGGCACCTGAGATTGATTTTATTGGCTGTGATACATTGCTTGATACATCCTTGGTAGAAAATAATTGTGAAATTTCTATTGAAGTGCCAAGGATTGATTTATTATTTGTGATAAATTTCAGGATACAATTTTTGTAGAAAATAATTGTGAAAAATTTATTGAGGCACCAGAATTTGATTTTATTGAATATGATGCAGTTTTGGATTCATTTCATGCAGAGACTGTATTTATATCTTTTCTTTCTGACCCTGAACGCTTGAGAGAGGTATTACATTGTTTTGCAGGGTCCAGAAGACTTCAGGAGTGGGTGCTCCAACTGAACAGACTCCAGCCTCCTGGAAGGACTTCTGAAAGGCATCAAGAAGGAGGAGAAGATCTTACTTTAATCCATAGCCCTCCATTCCTTCAATGGCTATTGAACCTGAATCGCCTTAGGCCACCAGAGCAATTTTTTGTGAAGTTCAAGTGTGGGGGAGTCCTAATTCTCTCAGCCACCCAGATTCCTCCACTACCACGATGGAGGCTACTTCTGGATAGACTTCGTCAACCAGAATAAGGGGAGATTATTCTTTCTTGTATTTTCTTTTATTGCATTTTTCACTTTTATGCTTTCTATAAGTAGAATTTTCTTTTAAATTGAGTCCTTGTCAATAAATGCATGTTAGTTCTCTTAGAAATTTGTTTCTTGCATAATTAGGAATAAATGTATCCCTTTAGGTTATCTCCATAGCATTTAGAATCTCTTGGAAAATAAATTAAATTTGGTTCTTAAAACTTAGGATTTGAGCTAATGGATGAAATCTTGGATGCTTGAGTACTACTTGCTTTAGATTCTTAATTGAGGACTTGAGATAAATCATTTTTGCCTAGTGAGAATTAGCCTTATTTTTTGTGACACACCTATGTTATTGTACTCTAGAACTTGCTTAGGTTCTTTCAAAATCATCTTTCAATGATTGGATCACATCTATAGAGACTAATCACCTTGTTTACCTTTCTATATCAATTTTGGCAAAAATCATGTCTATTCTATTTGTCTTTCCTTATTCCTAATCTTAACCCCAATTTTTCTATGTATTTGTTTGCTTGGGATGTTTTCTTGATACTACTTTGCCCGAGACGGACAAAGATTTAAGTGTGGGGGAGTGATTAGTGATTTGGAATCAATTTTTATCAAGGATGCACTTCATGTCGAAAAATTTTTTTCTGCAAATTCCATGTGCCAAGAATGAGTAAAAGAGATGGAGGCAATTGGAGATGGAGCTTCCTTATCATATTTTGAAGATTTAAGTGGCAAGCAATGGAAAAATCCATGCCATTTCAAAAGAAAATTCTGAGACAAAAATTGAGAAGAAGTGGTCAAGAGATTGAATCCAAAAGCAAGGAATTCAAAGAAGAAGAGAATGTTTCGGTATCACTTGATTTCAATGGGCATAGACACAGTTAGTATCCATCTAAATCTGAATTTTTGGGTGTTGAAAATTAGTGATGCAGTGCCAAATTAAGTGAAGCAGTTTTGAAGAAGAAATCTTCAATGAAAAGCAAAATGGCACACAAGCAAAAGCAAAGTTGTGCCATATAAAAAAAATCAGTAAGCTGAATTTGCAGCTGAATTTGTAGCTGATAGAGCTGTTCGGCCACCTTGTTAGAAGATGATTGTAGCTGTTCTTTGCAGAAAAATCAGAATCCGGAAGGGCTGAACAAAAGCTGAAAACAAAGAAAAAAAACTGCCGAGTGCTGGAATCTGATTTCCAGCTGAATACAGATTGAATTGAAGGCTGATAAAGTTGGAATTGAAGCCGAATAGCTGCTGAAATCAGAAGAAGGAAAATACAGAAAAAAATCTGGAACAATAGCAGCAGAGAAGAAGCAAAACAGGAGAGGGTATGAAGGCAGTTTTGTGCCAACTTGCAACTGAAATGGGTTTTCAAGGGCTGCTGACAAGGATTAAGAACAAGTCTATCTACCAGCCAGCCATCAGAAATTTGAAAAGCAGCAGGGTTGTTGAATTTAAGTGCCGAAATCTCATCAGGCAATTTGAAAAACAAACCTGAAAATAATCTGTGCAGAATCGAAACTAGACTGCATTGCAAGCTGAAAAACTGAGCTGAATATCAAGGATAAGCTGCTGAAATGAGTAGGCTGCGACTTATGGAATATCTTGAAGGATTGTTTGTGAAGGAATTGGAGTAATCAGATTGGAAAGTGGAGTTGACAAGGGCAAAAATCTGTGCCAAGTTCAAGGGCAGAAATGTGTTTACTATATCAAAGTTGGTTCCATACAAGCAATTTTGTAACACCTCTAAACTGAATCTGAGTTCTCTAATCCAGCATTGTGTTACTGAAATTAAATAGAGGAAAATGCAGCTATGGAAGGGAGAAAGAGCTAGACATTTAGTTATAAAGATCATTGATTTTGAATAGAAGTGCAGAAATGTTTTTCACCCAAATTCAGCCACTTGATTCAAATGTTTATTGCAGATTTCCCTTGATTGAATAATTCAAGAGAAAGCTAAGATTTCTAGTAAGGTAATGGAGGAGATCAATCAAGGATTAATCAGTTTAGCAACTTGAAAACTGCTTGGGCAGTGGCTACTCAACCATTTCCGAAAGGCCACTCAAACAATTTTGTATCAACTAAGGGATGAATTGGTTTCCCTAGGGCATGAATTTGAAGCTCACGGCAGGTTAGAGTGGAGCCAGTTTCTGAACAAGGATTTGGGGAGCATGAGCACAATAAGATTGAGCAAAATGAAAACCAAGAATAGAAGTTGGCAGCTGACAATATAAGCAGAGAAAAGAAAAGAAGATAGAAACAAAAACAAGGGTGGCACATACATTTGGAGTTTCGGCACCCTGAAAACAAGTGAATGTTTTTCTCATCCGGATTTAAGCCTTGCTCCAATACATTTTGACCTTACTAGAGAGAAAGAAAGAAAGAAAAAAATCAGAAAAGAGAAGAGGAAAGAAAGCAAAGTTGGCACACAAAAGGCAATTTGGCACATTAGACCAAGGAAGGGTTTTTATTCAAATTCTTGAAGGACAATGCCATAGTTCGACTTCACAACACTTTTGAGATCATTAGAGGACTGATACGAGGGCAAAGTTCATGGGAAACATCCTTGAGCACTCAAGTCTTCCACTTTATCAAATTTTCTATTTTCTTGTCCATTTCTTGCCATTTCCATGTTTTCACTTGTTTTTGTAGATGTTGATCCCAATGATGAATAATGGTGGAGAGTAGATAATAAGCAAGCTTATGGTAGTGCAAGAAGCATGTGTGTTTGAGTGAGCTCCACTTCCATCATCAAGTTAGAACTTAAGGAGAGAGCTATCAAAACTTCCCTTGAAAGGCTAGTGATTTAAATTCATCTCAATGACTCATGATGGATGAAAAGGCTAAGTTGTTGATTTAAGGACAAGATACTAATCCATAGAGCTTAGATTTATGAGAATTGACAAACCTAGGTAATTTCTTTTCATTTGTTTCTAATTATGCTTAAGAAAATCTAGGGGATACTTATTTAGTAGTTTCGCGAGACGCTCAAGGTTAAGTGTGGGGGAGTTGATAAGTACCATTTTATTGATTATTTTAATTGCTAAAATCCATGTTTGACCTATGTTTTTATTGTTTAATTGTGAAATTGCCCTAGGTTTTAGAACTTACTCTTATTTTGGACTTAATTGCAAATTTGCATTAAATTGGATTATTTGGCCACTAATTTTTTGATATATTTTTGTAGGCACCAAAGGTTCAAGGACTTAGGGTATATTGGGTCAAACTTGAGTCGGAAGTGAACCGGATCAAATTATCAAGCTTACGATTAATCCGGGCCGTCCGATTCAAGAGTGGCTAGATCTGAGCCATCCGGGACCATCTAAAGCAATCCGAGCTAGGGTTAGGGTTGATCAAGCACTATGATCAAGATCTGAAGGTTTCATCCAAATCAGAGCTAAATCAACCGTTGGATCAAGCTCGGAGGGCTCTAGATCGTCCATTCAAAGACTAAGTTGATCTGGACCATCCGTTGCACATCTGGAGGATCCGAGCTACCACGAGGCAGATCCTGACCCCAGATCATCATCATAAAATTTTGGATCAAATCAGAGCAAGATCAGCCGTTGGATTTCCTCAAATTGATCTGGACCGTCCACTGATAAGTATTTAATCAAACTCACCGCAACCTTCCTTCCTCGTCGCGACTCCGCCGCTACAGTAGGTTTCTTCATTTCTTTGCATCGTCCTTCAGTAGTTCTTTAATCCAAGGGGCGCGACCACCTCCATCCTTCATTAGATCAAGTTCGAGGTCACCGGGGAGAGTAATCGGTGGAGTTTCAGCTTGGAATTGGGCAAGAACAGGGCTGTTTGAGGGTTTCGGCAGCTCTGTATTTGATAGCTTCGAATTCGGTTTTGTCAAGTTCTTCATCAATCCAAGCTATTCAGAGGGGTTCCCTGAAGTGTTTGGATCATTCCCGCACCTTCATTTCAATCAGACAAGGCTGAATTGAAGAAATTGATTGAGATTTCCTTCTTGAACAGATTTGAGCTGGATTCGACTACCGATTCAGTTCCTTAGTGAATTGCTGAGCTTGCGGGTTCGAGGCCAGCCCTTGCGTGACGAACAAGGAGACCTTGAGCTAATGGAGTGATTGGGGTTTAGATTTCCGTGGTTAATTTCAGTTTTCTTAGCTGTAATGTAAATTCTGCACTTGTTCTGTTTCTGCATTTTCGTACCAGCTACCTTAGCTTGAGTTTTAAAGTTGTTTTGCTGTAATTTAGCTTTAATTCTTGCAGGTGGTCAGTTAGTGAACTTGTGTAGTGATAGATTGCATTTAATTTCAGTTTATTTCTGTGTTTGATGCTTGCGTATCAGATTTTTACTAGCGTGCCATTTCTGATTTTTGCGTATCAGTTTGTTTGCTGCGTTCAGTTGTTTTCTTTGTCTGCCATTTCTGATTTTTGTGTTAAGTTAGCTTAGTTTTAATCCCTTGAATTCATCTTGCAGTTGTTTCATTTACATAGTGATTGGATGCAGTTTCTGAACTGAATTCCTTAAGTTTTTCATGCATTTCTGTCTTCATGCGGTTTCTGATTTCAGCATCAGTTTACTTGCGTGACAACTTTGTGTTTCCTGCGTATCAAGTTTTGAACTTGCGTATCAGTTTTTCTCTGACTTCAATTGGCGTATCAGTGTCTATTTTAGCATTTTCAGCTTGTAATTACTGTCAATTCTGCTGCTGAAATTCTGCAAAACAATTTCAATTCTGCACATCAAGTTATTTCTGCGATTTCTAGTTGTAGTTGTTGAACTTGTATCCTGCAACTTAAGTTTAAACTCCATTGCATTTGAAATCAGAAGCTTGATTGATTATGCATCCAAGTGGAGATTAAACTGCTATTCCTGCATATTAGTTGTGTGCTGATTTTCGCAGCTAGTTTGGTGCCTCATTTCTGTTGATGTTCTGACATTTGGTATTTGAAATCTACATTAAGTTTATTTCCTATTAACTGCATTCTTTGCTGAAATTCCTTCTTAATTCATGCTAGCAATTCCTTAACAGCTTGTCTTTTAAGTTGGAAGGATTAGTTTCAATTCGGAATGGTTAATCACAGTCTTGATACTTAGTATTAGTTTTTTTTGGCACATTAGCTCTCTCATTTCGGTATCAAGGCTGCCAAATTGATTGCACTTTGTATCAAGTAAGGTTTCGACTTTGGATTTACATTGGACTGTTTTGGATTGCTTGCATTTGGTTTGTCTTGATTTTGGTTTTGAAATCAAGTCTTTGTATTGGTTGCTAGTGAAAGTCAGCTGCTGTGTGCTTTATCGTTTAGGATTTTTGTTGCAATTTAAAAATCAGATTCACTTTCTAAAAATTGCTTGAAAGCTTTAGATGAATCAGTGGTCCTTTTGGTTGAATGATAACTTGCTATCACTTGTTAAGTTCCATGGTTGAGTTTCCTTCATTCTCATTGTGTTTTCATTCTAAATTGAAACCCAAACCATATTTCATTCGAAACCCAAAATTCGCAAACGACACATAAACCAAGTTAGAATCAAACACGTCAACTAGCTCCGAAAAAAATACGACCTGTGGCCCCTTTACTACGTTTTCATATTTTGATTGCAAAAAGGGTTTCCAGCATTCATTCACATCTAAATTTGAGACCCACATTCGTGACAGTATATTTTGGGTACATCACTGATCATCCTCTCTTGAGAAAGCTACTGTGATCCTTGAAGCAACCATCCCTTTCTTGAGCACTTGGAGAAAGGAACAAGAGGCTTTGAGTCCAACAGCGAGAAGACACGGAGAAAGGTTTCTTGCGTGAGATCGTCGCTGGGTGGAGCTTGGAAGAAGCTTGCTGTGTTCTTGTCTTTGCTAAGTGCTAAGTAAGATCTTTCTTGTGTTTCATTGTGCTTAAAACTATATCCTTGATTGAAACGCTGTGGAGAGGTTACTCCACCGAGAAGGAGGTTGCTTTCTATCCGGTGTTTACCGGGGCTTAATCTGCCGACGATCAAGGGATCACCCACCTTACGGGCACGCCAAGGAGTAGGGGTAAGTTATCCCCGAACCTTGTAAACCCTCCTTGTTAGCGATCTTGCTAGTTGTGTTAGTTTGCTTTTGTTTTCTATTTTTCTGCATACTCTGTTTTTGCTACTTCCGCTGTGCTACTAACAAATCGAAGTGCAGAAATTCGCTAAGTGTTAAAGTTCAAGTGATTGGCTATATTCACCCTCCCTCTCTAGCCATCCGAGTTCCAATAAGTGGTATCAGAGCTTAGGGCTATGTTTTTGCGGATTAACAACCGAGAGCTATCATCCATGGCATTGAGAGAAGGTTTTAGCACCACCCGACCTCCTTTCTTTGATGGCGCTGACTTTCAATATTGGAGATCAAAGATGGAGTATTACTTGAAGATGGATATCAACACTTGGTTCGCGGTGAAGGAGGGGTTCACCCCTCCAAAGGACGATGAAGGCAAGGAACTTGAATCGTGGCGGTGGACTGCCGAACAAACTCGAAAGAGTGAAGCCGACGCGAAGGCGGTGGCCACTCTACAATGCGGCATGAACAAAGACCAACTCATCAAGGTTGGTCCATTCACAAGTGCAAAAGACTTGTGGAACAAGCTCATCGAATTCCACGAGGGCACTCGAGATTCAAGAATCGCCAAGAGGGACTTGTTCCTCAATCAACTTCAAAATCTCTCCATAAAGGAGAATGAAACCGTAAGTGAGTTACATAGCCGGTTCAAGGAGGTCCTCAATGGGCTTCATTCAATTGATGAAAAGGTCGAGAATCACGACCTTGTGAGGTATGTATTGAAAGCATTTCCAAGGAATGCTTTGTGGTCATCCATGGTGGATGCCTACAAAGTCTCCAAGGATTTATCAATTGTTAAGTTAGATGATTTGTTTTGTGAAATGGAATTGCATGAAATGGCTAACAAAGGCCCCAAGGAGAAGGGGATTGCCTTAGTTGCAGGGGACCGATCCAACAAGAAGAAGAAGGAGAAAGAAGAAGGAGAAGGAAGTCTCTTCATCTTCATCCTCTTCCGAATCCGAGTCCGANCGAAGTCCAGATTCAAGGAATTGGACAATAAGTCCTAGCCGAGGGCTGGGCACCGAAGACCTGACCGAGGGTTGGGTATAAGTCCTGGTCGCGGACTGGACACGAGACCTGATCCGGAAAATTGGGGCAAAAGTCCAACCGGAGGAGCCAGTTGGCAAAAAGGTAAATTCTCCTGAGAAGAGTAGGCGAGGACGTGTTCCCCGTAGGAGGGAACATTAGGCATCGGTTCGACCTAGAGTTCCATTTTGGAAGCCCAAAGTCAGAACCAAGACAGCTCCGGCTGTTAACTGGACTTAACTTATCTATTACTTGTGTTTTGGAACTAACCCTGGCTGTAGGAACAAATGTTGGAGTTCACTGCTTCCCAGGCGCCTGAATGGAGTCAGGCGCCTGATCATACAGGCGCCTGATCATACAGGCGCCTGTGTGGATACAGGCGCCCCATAAGAGAGTTTTCCAGAGTTTGTGAAGCTGAGCTGCCACGTCATCATAAGGCGCCCGTGACCATATAGGCGCCCCAGTCTTCTCTGGAGCCCCAGTTGAAGGGATAAGCGCTGGCCAAATCTGCGGATGAGGATTCGCGCAGAGAGGCCACGTGTCAGGCGCGCCCCAAATGACAATATATAAAGGGGTTCACCCCCTTGCTTCCAGATAACATTGCTTCCAACGAAAACGTTCAAGTGCTCTGCTCCAAACGCTCCATGCTCAAGTCTCAAACGCCAACGACGACCCGTGGCTCCGATCTTCGAATCATTCTCCGGTTGTTGGTATACTTAATTTATGTGTTTATACTAAAATTCTGTATTTGTGTACTTCAAATCTGTAATTGTTTTTGCGAAATATAGAATTCCAATGTAAACGTCAAGGATCGTGGGCTTGGAGTAGGAGCCGATCTAGACTCCGAACCAAGTAAAAGAAAAACGTGTTAGCGTTGTTTGAATTTTTCCGCTCTAATTACTCTTTTTATTTCCGAAAAAGATTTTATCATATTCACCCCCTCCTATCGATTCTAAACGATCCCACAAGTGGTATCAGAGCGGGTGCTCAAATCTGGTGCAACCACCGATTGAGCGATTTTTTGGATTTTCATTTTAAAATATTTTTTTTCGTTCGTAATTTTCTCGTTCATCGAGGTTGGTGCAACACCACTCGATTTCTTTATTATTATTATTTTTTTGCCGCACTACTAATCTAAGACTTAGTCTTGGATCAAGATTTTTTTTGTAAATTTTTTTTCAGATAAAATTCAATGGCCATGTAAGAAGGCTATAGCACCGACAGACCACACTCTTCTCAGGAGAAGACTTCTCCTATTGGAAGAGTAGGATGGAGGTTCACCTGAAAAACTCAGGTGGACATGTGAATATCATCCAGTCTGAACTGGAGATACCCAAGAACGCACAAGGTGAGGCACAAGGCTACACAGAGTGGGACGGACCACTCAAGAAGAAAATTGAAGCAGATGAGAAGGCCACACAGACACTACAATGTGGCTTGACGAAGGAAGAGCTGAACCGCGTCGAACCCTTCAGCAGCGTGAAGGAGCTATGGAACAAACTAATCGAACTGCATGAAGGTATGTCAGATACGCGGATCAATAAAAGAGATTTGCTACTCAACTGACTCTACACTATCAAGATGCATGAAGGCGAAACAGCAGTACAACTCCATGAAAGAATCCAGGAGCTGATGAACGGGCTGCATACAATAAGTCATAAGGTCGAAAACTGTGACCTAATAAGGTATACTCTAAACTCGTTCCCAAGGAACACACTGTGGGCATCTATCGTGGATGCCTACAAGGTTTCTAGTAACCTTTCTGAAATTAAACTTGATGAGTTATTTTCTGAATTAGAATTACATGAATAAACTAATACTGCAATGGTTGAGAAGAGTATAGCTTTTGTTGCAGGGAAAACTCTAAGAAGATCTCAGAAGAAGAAACAACAACCAGTACCCGAGTCCGACTCAGATTCGGAGTCTAACGACGATGGAGTAGATCATCCAAAACTGGTCCGGTTGGCTCGTGACTACTACAAGGAGCTTAAGAGTCAAACGAAAAAAAGAAGACTAATCGGAAGAAGGAAGATCCAGGTGAACCCTCAACAAGCCAAAAGAACAAAAGCAACGTAACATGTTACGAGTGCAACAAGAAGGGACATTTTAGATCGGAGTGCCCCAACCTGAAGGAGAACAAGAAAGCTCGGAAGAAGAAGACACTTCAAGCCACCTGGGACAAATCGTCCTCGGAAGAAGAAGAAGAAGCTCCGCACTCAAACCTCCTCGCGTTGACCACCTTGGAAGACATCGACTCCGGAATAGAATCAGAACCGGATGAAGACGTCAGCACCGGAAAGCTCTCGATCTCGGAGGACGGACGGATTACAGTAAGAGGTTATCCTGAATCTGAACTTTACGATCTCATTTCATATTTGTCACGTAAGTTGGCGAAAGCCAACATCCGGGTTGAAACCCTCCGACAGGAAGTCAAACTCCTGAAAAGAGGAAGTCAACTCGAGTTCCTCGATTGAGTCAGTTCAAGAAGGAAACTCGACTCAAGTTCAAAAGCTTGAGGAAGAGAATTCCTCCTTGAAAACTCAAGTCAAGGAACTCAGAGTCGCATTGGAATGATTCACTTCGGGTTCCAAGAATCTTGACATGATTCTTGGAAAAGAGAAGTCAGTTCTAAATCGATCCGGACTAGGCTATCGAACCAGCTCACGACAACGCTCTTACTATTCCATATTGAACCAACCTAGATCCCGAGTCTAAGCATGAGTCCCAAAGCTAAGTTTAAATAAACAAGCTGGACCAAACCAATATTGGATCCCCAAGGACAAGATTCACATCTTGCCTAACCCTTATCGAGGCTTCAATCCAGGGGGAGCTAATATAAAAATCATTTTTATACTTAGATGATTTTTTTCTTAAATTATTGCTTGTTGCTTGTTTATTTCATTTACACAATTTTATTTTAGACCTAGGAATGGTTAGTCAAGGACAAAAGACTTACTTGAAACTTAAACAACATAGTATTAGGTGGAGGTGAGATGATAGTACGTTAGAGAAGCCTTTCTAAAAAGTCAAGTAGGGTAAGGCGTACCCTATTTGGTCTGTTTAGTCCGGTGGAACTAGCCGAAGCTACCTCTCCAAATCCAAGGCTAGTTAGACCAGAATTTCTCAAGAAGGAATTTGAAAATGAACTTTCGGTAAAAGGCTTTGTCTAGGAAAGGGCTGTTGATCCAATAAGGCTACGGCAAAAGAAGACCTCTGTGCCTTGCCAAGACATGAAAGTCGATTATCGAAACTCACTTTTAAATTACTATTTGATAAATTTAAATCTAACACAAGTTTTAATTAAATATTAGATTTAACATTAATTCAAAGATAAAAATTAATACATCTCACAAAACAGATAAGGAAATCTGTTTTGTTACTTAGAATTGGATGAGATGTCTAGGACCTAATAATGTAGTTCAACCCAATCAACCAACATTTTTAAAAAATAACTCAACATTTTTCAAAATTAAATCTACATTTTCCAAAATTAACTAATTCAACATTTTTCAAAATTAAATCTATATTTTTCAAAATTAACTCTTCAACATTTTTCAAATTTAATTCTACACTTTTCAAAATTAACTTTATAACATTTTTCAAAATTAATTTCCTACATTTTCAAAATTAATGCTACACTTTCAAAATCAATTCTAATTTCACATTTTCAAAATTAATTCTACACTTAACATGTTCATCTAATAATTTCCAAATTCAATTTCAAAATTAATTCAACTCATACTGAAAATCTGTCTCACAAAAACTCATAAGGTCAACATGCTTGATAACGTTAGATGTGGGTGAGACAGATTAGGTAGTGAAATTCAATTCAATCTATCCTTTCCTCTATATAAATGGATCCAAATCAAACATACTTTATGAGTAGAAACATTAAGATTTGGATCAGTGGATGTTGGATAGTAAATGCTCCAGACACATGACTGGGGATAAATTGAATTTCACCAAAATCAAGTTCAAAAACCTAGGCTCAGTGGCAGTTGGCAACAATGTCACACTTAAAGTAATTGGGTCAGGTAACATTGAACTTAACTCTGACTTTATTATTAAAAAGGTGTTATTGGTTGAAAACTTTAAGTTTAATTTACTTAGCATTAGCCAACTTTGTGTTACTAGTTATGTTGTTACCTTCACCAATTCTGACTGTTTGATTAGGAATCTATAAGACTCAGAAGTAACACTTAAGGGTAGTAGGAAAAACAATGTTTACACGATCAATCTACCCGTAATACCTAAATGTTTTCTAACTCAATTAGAAGAAACCAATCTTTGGCATAGAAGACTAGGTCACACCCATAAAATTGAAGAAACTACAAATTAATATTTGATGAAGAAATTGAAACAAAACCTATTGACAATCAAAACCTAAACAATTCAAATCTTGATCAAGAAGATATTGAATCATTAATTGAACCACTAACTGAACTATCAATTGAACCAATTACTGAGGCATCAACTGAACCAATAGCTGAACCAACCCAAGTAGTTGAATCAATTGCTGAACCAAACCTACCAGCCAGACCTGAGGCTGAACCTAGTTCTAGGAGAACAAAGAAACCCAGACTCAATCATCCATCTGACCAAGTCTTTGGTGATCCAACCTTAGGAGTCAAAACAAGGTCCTCTTACGAAAATCTTAGTCAAATTGCTCTAATTTCAAAAATAGAACCTAAGACTATAGAAGAAGCCCTACTTGACCCAGATTGGATCATAACAATGCAAGAAGAACTAGCCCAATTTGAGAGAAACCAAGTCTGGGAGTTAGTACCTAAACCTGAAGGTAAGTCAATCATAGACACTAAGTGGGTATTTAAAAACAAGCTAAATGACCAAGGGGAGATTGTGAGAAACAAAGCCCGCTTAGTAGCTAAAGGGTTTAGTCAAGTCGAAGGGTTAGATTATGCCCAAACCAAAGTATTGATTGACAACACAAGCTCAATAAATCTTACGACCCAATTCATCACTCCCGAACCAAACACATACAAGTAAAATATCATTTTGTTAGGGATAACGTAGCCAAGGGCGAAATTGTACTTATGCATGTGGAGTCGAAATCTAATTTAGCAGACATCTTTACTAAATCCTTACCTAAGTCTTAGTTTAGCTTACTAAGAAGGTAGTTAGGGTTGTACTTAGTAGAATAGGACTGTTCTAATTTTTCTTAAAATTTTTTATATTTTTAATATTTTTCAAAAACTAGTATTTCATATCTTTTGAAAAATCATTTTTATTAAGTCTTGAATTTTAAATTCTTTTCTGACTTAGATTTTTTGAAAAATTACCCCCTTTAAAACTAAGGTTTTTCTACGCAAATGGATTTAGCATAGGTTTTGACCCTAGAATTGCATGCACCTATAGATCTAGAAGCCAACATCTCACAAGCACCTTAAGACACTTTGATTGATAACCTAGACTGGGTTGAGATGCTTAGGTCTATGCCTTGACTCAAGATGCTTTAAGTCAGTGCATCTAGAGTAGTTGGGGCTATAAATACAATTAAACATCAATCAAGCTAAGTGTTCAAGCTTATAAAATTTAACTTGATCAGATCATTTAACTTGACTAACCCTAGTGAAGTTGATGTTATATAACAGTTAGTAAGTAGCTAACAAGGTTAGACAGGACCCGAACAAGTTCGATTTAATTGGTTTGATCCTTTTTGTTGCTTGGACTCACTAGAATTGGTTCAATATGTATTTAGATTTTGTTAAAAACTGGCTCTGATTCGCAATTAGTTTTTCAAGCAGTTTTTTGATATATGGCAAAGGGGGAGAGAAAAAGAAAAGAATTATTCTTTGTTTTTTTGAAAAACCAAGTTAAAATTTCAAGTTAAGTGCATTAAAACATTCAAGCACAAATTTTTTTCAAAATATTTTTCCAAGTGCACAAAATTTTTCTAAGTACAAAATCTTTTTCCAAGTGCACAAAATGAAAATTTTCTTAATATAAAATATTTTTCTAAATGCAAAAAGATTTTCAAGTGTTGTCGAATTTTTCTAAGTGTAAATTTTTTTTTCTAAGTGCAACATTTTTCTAAATGGCTTTTAAGTACAAACATTTTCTAAGTGCAAACATTTTCTAAGTGCAAAACTTTTCTAAGTGTAAAATGTTTCTAAATGCAAAAATTTTCTAAGTGCAAAATATTTCTAAGTGCAAAAATTTTCTAAGTGCAAAATGTTTCAAAATGTAAAAATTTTCTAAGTGCAAATTTTTTAAGTGCAAATTTTTCTAATTACAAAACAGTTTTCCAAGTGTAAAATGTTTTAAGAAAAAAGATTTTCAAGTGCACAATATTTTTTTAAGTGCAAAATCTTGGTAATCGTGCATATGTTTTTTTTGCAAAAAAACACTTGGTCAAAATTTGTACACTTAGTCATTTTTGAAAAACTGCATATCATTGAAAGCTTCAGGGGGAGAATCTCTATTTCAGGGGGAGCTTAGTAAATATTTTTAAAAAGTGATTTTCTTAGAATAAACATGTTGGTTATATATGCTTTATATGTTTTGAACTTAACTTTTTGAACCTGGTTGCCATAAATAAAAAATGGTGAGATTGTTGGTGCCGGAAGCACCAAGATCGAACCTGAGTTTTGATAATGACAAAGGATTCATAAGTTAAGGTTATCTCATGATCTAATGAAGTTGTTTAAGTGCGCAGGAAAAGTCCTAGGTAAACTAGGTACGAAGTCCTGATTCAAAGAATTGGGCAATAAGTCCTGGCCAAGGGTTGGGCACCTAAGTCCTGACCAAGGGTTGGGCAATAAGTCCTGGTCACGGACTGGGCACGAAGTCCTGATTCAAGGAATTGGGCAATAAGTCCTGGCCGAGGGCTGGACACCGAAAACCTGACCGAGGGTTGGGCAATAAGTCTTGGTCGCGAACTGGGCACGAAGACCTGATCCAGAAGATTGGGCAAAAGTCCAACCGGAGGAGTCGGTTGGCAAAAAGGTAAATTCTCTTGAGAGGAGTAGGCGAGGATGCATTCCCCGTAGGAGGGAATATTAGGCGTCGGTTCGACCTAGGGTTCCATTTTGGAAGCTCAAAGTTAGAACCAAGACAGCTCCGGCTGTTAACTGGACCTAACTTATCTATTACATGTGTTTTGGAACTAACCCTGGTTGCAAGAACAAAGGTTGGAGTTCACTGCTTCCCAGGCGCCTGAATGGAGTCAGGCACCTGATCATATAGGCGCCTATGTGGATACAGGCGCCCTAGAAGAGGGTTTTCCAGAGTTGGCGAAGGTGAGCTGCCACGTCATCATGGGGCGCCCGTGACCATACAGGCGCCCCAGTCTTCTCAGGCGCCCCAGTTGAAGGGATAAGCGTTGGCCAAGTCTGCGGATGAGGATTCGCGCAAAGAGGCCACGTGTCAGACGCCCCATTCAACACAGGCGCCCCAGATGACAGTATATAAAGGGGTTCACCCCCTTGCTTCCAAATAACATTGCTTCCAACGAAAACGTTCAAGCGCTCTGCTCCAAACGCTCCGTGCTCAAGTCTCAAGCGCCAACGACGACTCGCGGCTCCGATCTTTGAATCTTTCTCCGGTCGTCGGTATACTTAATTTACGTGTTTATACTAAAATTCTATATTTGTGTACTTTAAATTTGTAATTATTTTTGTGAAATATAGAATTGCCCAACGTAAACGGTCAAGGATCGTGGGCCTTGGAGTAGGAGTCGATCTAGACTCCAAACCAAGTAAAAGAAAAACGTGTTAGCATTGTTTGAATTTTCCGCTGCGTAATTACTCTTTTTATTTCCGAAAAAGATTTTATCGATATTCGCCCCCCCTCTATCGATTCTAAACGATCCCACAAAATGTATACAAGTAAATGTCTCAATAATAATCTCCAATAATTGATAATAATGATGGTCATAAAAGAGACGTCATTCATATTATTAATGACGAAAAATGAAGGATCACGACTAGAGAGTATAAAAGCAGTCCAGTGTTAATCTAAGCATGAAATTCTGAACGAATCTACATATTGAAAAACGGTAAACACTTACAGTGGATTCAACGCGTCCTTCGTTGTTCTTCGTGCTTATCGTCGGAAGAACGATCACGAGTCGGAAAGCTCTTCCCCTCTCGGTATCACGAACCAAATCCCTCGAACGCTTTGGATGTTCACTTCTAGAATTCCAAATGCCTTCACTCACACTTGCCTTGAATGAACCCCCTACCCCCCTTCTTATATAGGGGAGCAAAGGGGTGTAGAAGGAGTGGAGAGGGAGGGGCATCGAGCCCACTCCCTGCAGCGTGTGCAATAACTGCACACGCTGCAGCGTGTGCAGTTAATAACTGCACACGCTGCCACTTCTTACATCTCCCACTCATACAAGTCAAGTCACATAGACAATATAAGAATCAGGTCACATAGACTAATAGATCATCCAATTCATACTTTAGGGAAAATGATTCGTGCGACAGCAAGCATACTGAGCAATCATTGCTAAGAAAGTTGTAACACTTAACTTAGCTGCTCTCTGAGCGATCAATACCAAGAAAGTTATTACACTTAGTCGCTTTATCACATGAATTAAAGACATCAATCACTTGCTTTTACCCCAGACTAAATCATTTACATCAATATGAACATCTCTAATCCCTCGTGATGACCATGAAGTCAAGA
The DNA here is from genome assembly GCA_024364735.1 of Boesenbergia rotunda. Taxonomy (NCBI): domain Eukaryota; kingdom Viridiplantae; phylum Streptophyta; class Magnoliopsida; order Zingiberales; family Zingiberaceae; genus Boesenbergia; species Boesenbergia rotunda. The sequence goes on from JAGFNQ010006483.1 coordinate 190,414, forward strand.
GCATGTTCAATATTTCCATTCAATACAATTATTCACAATCACATTTTAAGTACTCAACAAAAAAATATAATTGGTCGACCAGTGCATAAGTGTCAATGATGTAAATCTCTCTTAGTCTTCCTATTTAGCTTGAATCTATTCATTTTATTCAGTTGCTTTCCTAGTTATGCTCTATAGACCGAATCATCCATAGCCAATAGGATACATGCTAAGGTAGCAGACACTGATTAAAATTTCAAACAGACAGCTAAATAGTCACATAGGGTAAATCTAAGATTAACATATAATCTCAAGGGTCTCACATAGTAGAGAAGCAGAGATCCATTCTCCTACTACCCTTATTGTCGCTATAGCACATATGATATGAATCACATGCTACGATGTTTTTCTCTTTTAACAAAAAGAGTGCATATTTTCTCAAAATTAACATCGTACAGATTTGATCTAGACATACCTAATGTCTAATCCTGAATTCAACTTATGAATTCCTATCTGACTTTAAGCTGATTTAGTAAATGGTGGGTTCATTTACTCCGATCATTACATAAATGATCTCATCTTGATACAAAATCAAGGCGACTCCAATTTATGAGTATGTCTCTATTTATAGCTACATAAGCTATCCCATAAGTAATAGTCTTACCTCTATTTATACTCAACAAATAGAGATGATTGTCCATGTGAGTGGACCAATCTCAACCAGCCAACATGCTTATCGAGACTTTATGCAAAATGTAACACCAATATACACTGAATAAATCATGGCACTTTCATATATTTGATTGTTTTACAATGTGTTACATTTTACGAAGTCCCAAAGACTTCACAAAAACAAGAAATGACTCTTTACTCAATGACTTAGTAAAAGGATCTGCTAGCATAGCACGGGTAGGAATATACTCAAGGACTACCTTTCTTTTGTCCACAATATCCCTTACATAATTATATTTAATTTCTATGTGCTTGCCTTTACTGTGATATTTGGGATCCTTGGAAAAAGCTATTGCAGCTTGATTGTCACAATACAATGTAATGGGACTCCCACTATCCTCAGCAATCTTCAAATGCTTTAGAAACCTTCTTAACCAGACAGCTTCTTGTACAGCCGCTGCACAAGCCACATATTCGGCTTCCATTGTCGACAGTGCTACACAAGCCTGTTTCTTACTATTCCATGAGATGACGCCACCATTCAGCAAGAATGCATAACCCGATGTGGATTTTCTGTCATCAAGATCTCCTGCCCAATCTGCATCTGTGTAGCCCTTCAGACTCAATTTTGATCATTGGAAGCAGAGACAATAATCTGCCGTCCCTTTGAGATATCTGAATATTCTCTTTACTGCCTTCCAGTGTCTCGATCCTGGGTTTGACTGGAAACGGCTAACCAAGCCAACAGCATAGCTGATATCAGGACGTGTACACAACATAGTGTACATTAAACTACCAATGGCACTGGCATATGGTTTTTTCTTCATATCGGCTATTTCATTAGGAGTCTTGGGATACATACTTTTGCTCAGAATAGTACCTTTCGCTACAGGAGTTTGTTCAATGTTGCAGTTTGACATATTGAAGTGTTGTAACATCTTAGAAATATAAGCTTCTTGAGACAAACCCAAAAGTCTTTTTGTTCGATCTCTAATGATCTTAACTCCTAAGATGTACTCGGCTTCTCCCATATCTATTATGTCAAATTGTGATGAAAGCCACGATTTGATTTCTATCACAAACTGTATGTCATTTCCAGCTATTAGCATATCATCAACATATAACGATAATATGACAATCTTTCCTTTATCCTCCTTGAGGTATACACAATGATCCTCATTGATCATTTTGAAAAATTAAGATAAAATGACTTCATTAAATCTTATGTTCCATTGTCTCGACGCTTGCTTGAGCCCATATATAGACTTTTTAAGTCTACATACTTTATCCTCTTGGTCTTCAGCAATATAACCTTCTGGCTGTGCCATATAGATTTCCTCGTCAAGATTACCATTAAGGAAAGCCGTTTTTACATCCATCTGATGTAATTCCAAGTCATAATGTGCTACTATAGCTAAAATGACACGTATTGACACAAACTTCACAACAGGGGAAAATGTCTCTTCAAAATCAATACCCTCCATTTGGGTATATCCTTTTGCAACCATACGAGCTTTGTATCTATTAATCGATCCATCTGTCTTCCTCTTGATTTTGAGAATCCACTTATTCCCAATAGCCCTTCGGCCCGGAGGAAGATCGACTGAATCCCAAACATGATTCTTTCTCATAGACTCCATTTCTTCATCCATTGCAATTCTCCATTTTTCTTTAACTGAGCATCTCAATGCTTCCTCAACCGTTCGAGGTTCCTCATCGTCAATAGGGAGAATCATTAATGCCTCATTCTCAATGTCAAACCTTCTTTTAGGAATAATCTTGCGATTACTCCTCCGCAGGTCTGACTGTTGAGAAACTGAAACTGATTCATTCATTGGCAAATCACTCCCACTAGGTAGACTAGATTCAGGGTTCTCCTGTGATTCCTGATTTGTTGATAAAGGAACAATATCCTCCTCCTCTATAGCAAATAGAGGAATCGATTTATCAACTTCACCTCTTGTTGAGAACTCAGTTTCGAGAAAAACCGCATCTCTAGACTCTATTTCAGAGATGGTTCCATCTTGCTGCTCACCAATAAAAACATAACCCTTAGAAGTATCAGAATACCTTATAAAGATACACTTTTTACCCCTTGGTCCTAGTTTTCCATATTTGTGAGTCTTATCATGAACGTAGGCAGCTGACCCCCAAGGTCTCAGATTACTCAAATCTGATTTTCTGCCTGTCCAACGTTCATATGGTGTAGATGGAATAGACTTAGAAGGCACTCGGTTAAGTATATAGGTAGCAGCTAATAATGCATCTCCCCAATAGGAAATAGGTAAATTAGCTTGAGTCATTATAGACCTAACCATATCTAGAAGAGTTCTATTTCTTCTTTCAGCAACCCCATTTTGCTGTGGAGTTCCAGGGATCGTTAGCTGTCTAATAATCCCTTTTTCGTAACATATTGTCTTAAACTGATCAGACAAATATTCACCTCCACGGTCAGTGCGTAAGGTTTTAACCTTACGATCCAATTGATTCTCAACTTCGTTCAAATAACGTTTGAAATAATCTAATACTTCATATTTATGAGAAATCAAATACACATGACCGAAACGTGTGAAGTCATCAATAAATGTAACGAAATAGGAACCTCCATGTCTAGCCTTCACATTCATTGGACCACATACATCCGAATGAATTAATTGCAATGGTGAATCAGCTCTAATAGCTTTACCAAATGGTTTCCTTGTTGCTTTTCCAGCAAGACAATGCTCACATATGGACAGGTTAATCTTAGCATGAGTGCCCAATAGACCCTCCTTAGCTAATCTATTCATCCGTTCTTGTCCGATATGTCCTAGTCTAGCATGCCAAACCTCCTCATTAATATTAGCATCACTAGTAAGAGCAATGTTTGAAAAACAACTATTAATTCCATAATTAATATCTTGTTCTACATCAAGAACCATGAAACCATTCATTATATAACCACATCCAATTAACACAGAGTTAATACGAAGTTCCACGCAACGACTGAAAAAATTTATACAATAGCCTAAATCAAGAAGACTAGTTACAGAAACTAGATTCCGTCGAATTTCAGGAGCATATAGGACATCATGTAGAAACAAGGTACGCCCACCACGAAGGTTGAGTTTGCAAGTACTAATTCCTTTAACTTCAATTCTTGCATTGTTTCCTACATATATCCACTTATTGCCAGCTGGTACTCGACGGTACTCCACGTATGTAGCTCGATCACGAGCTACATGGTTCGTTGCTCCTGAATCTATAATCCACAAAGGATAAGAATTAGCCAACAACACTGAACTAGCAACATAATGCTCGTGAATAGAAAACAAATATGGATCTACCTTTTTCGGCTCAGTGCATTCCCGAGCAAAGTGGCCTTTCTTGCCACAGTTATAGCAAGTCAACTTGCTCTTCGGTTTTTGTCCATATTTCTTTCCTTTAATATTCTTCTTGATTGGGCCTTGCCCAGCAGCAGCAGCTTCTTTCCCTTTTCCCTTTCCCTTTCCTTTCTTGAACCATCTTTTCTTATTCTTGGGTCCAAAGCCTTCAGCTACAAAAGCTTGTCCAGAAATCTTTGCGGATTCTATACGCTCCGCCTCCAATTCAACATGGCGTGAAACATCAATGAAAGTCTTTATACTTTCACTATGTGTAAGGTTCTGTTTCATTGATTCCCAAGAATCAGGAAGGGAACGAATAACTGCTTGAACCTGTTGTTCATCAGTCAACTCATGACCAGCAGTTTTCAGCTCTCGAATCATATTCCCCATGTCCCTCAGATGTTGGGTCATGGAGACATTCGGGCGTTTCTTATAGCTGTCAAACTTGATTGTCAGCTGACGAAGCTTGCTTAAGCTAACTCCACTGTATTTATCTCTCAGGGCAACCCAGACAGCATGAGCTGATGGTAATGGCTCATACTCATACACCAGGTCATCTACCATTGAACTAATCAAAATACCCTTGGCAGTGGAGTCCTTTTTCTTCCATGCCTTATAGGCATCAAGATCACGTCTATGCTGGGCTGTAGAACCATCTGCAGGTTCTACCATAAATTGATTCACAGCTTCGAGAACTTCTTGTTCCTCAAGTACATACTGTATCTTAAGGTGTCATATTTTGTAGTTGTCCCCATTTAATTTTTCACCTTTGTTGAGTTCAGCTATTATGTTCTTCGTTGCCATGATCAAACATAAATAAACGCATTATTTAGTTATTCAGTGTAACTCATATGCGTGTAATCAATAACTAACTCATTGTAAATTAAAGTTGGTTTACAGAATCAAGTGGAAACTATGTTCCCACTCATCCTCTGTATATCCAATCTAATAGACATTGATTAGTTATTTTACATACATCCCATCATATGAACTAATCATAAATGAACTTATCATTGAAATGAACTAATCATTAATATGTTTGTTAACTCATAACATAACTTTTCATAGAATAAAACTGTTCATACACAACGACAGTAAACACTACATGACTCTTAAAACTAAACGAGCAAATACTGTTTGTACATAACAACAGTAACAAAGACAAGACTTTAATAGACTAGATAAGCTAGTACCACTCCCACTAGGGCAAACACTAGCGCAGTGGTAAACATTATCCCTTTCATCCCAGATTTTATCTGAACTAGTTCAGTTTCAGGATCCTCCTTAGATTCCACAATTGGATCCCACTCGATTTCCTCAGGATCCCCCTTGAATTCTACAATCAGATCCATCTCTGTATCCTCTTCAAATTCTTCAGGATCCTCTTCCAGATCGTCCTCAGAATCTTCCAGATCCTCTTCTAAAAAATTCTGGCGAAGTAGTTCTCTACACAACTCGGTATATGAGATACGTCCTTCGTAGCATCCTCAGATACATCTTGTAGCTACTTTAGCACGCCTCGGCAATGAACTAATCAATGCCCCGATCCGGTAGTTATCTAGAACTGGAAACTCTTCCTGTTCGAGTTTCCAGAATAGACGATCAAGCCTTCCCATATGCCCTTGGATGCCTAGATGTGGGCGGTAGTCAATCTCCTCTATCTGTTCCCTCAAATGATTCCGTCGCACATCTCGACGAGTCATTGTGGTAATAAATCTCGGCATCTGGAATTGAAATACACAATGTCAATACAAAACCGACAAACCAGTAACAAAACTGGTTTAATTCAATTCACAATTATGCATAAACCCACAAAGTCATAAACAGAAAAAAAAAATTTTCTTGATTTGGGAGTTCTATTGACTAACACCTCGGGTTGATCGATTGGGAAATCAAATCCTTAGTCTGGGTCCATTATCCTCATTAGAACTAATCTAATCGGACAGGGATAACTTATCTTAGTCGTTTGCTCACTTAATTTAAAGTCAAATCTATTGTTCGAACCAAACAAAATGGTTCTGGTTTGTATTAAACTGATCTGATTAAATTAACTAGTGGTTTGAACTAGATCCTGATTTTATTGGATCAATTTGGTCTAGTCAAACCAACTAATGGTTCGAACTAGACATAAACATAGTTGGATCAAGTAGGTCTGATTAAATCAACTAATAATTTAAATTCCAGTTGAAATGAACCAACTTAATCGGATTTAATTAATTCTAACTAAAATCCAATTCATTTAATCAAATTTTGGTCTAGTTCCAATAACCAATAGCTAAATTTTAATACAAATTCAACCAAGCAATTAATTAAAGCACAAAGCTAATTAATTTAAAAAAAAACATGCAATTTTTTTTAATCAACAGATTAAATTCGCTAATTTAATGGAAGCAACAAAAAAAAATGCAAATATATATATATATATATATATATATATATATATATATATATATTCATTGGATTAAGTTTGCATGAAAAAATTTCTTTTTTTTTTCGAGTTTGCTACTGCTTCGGCCGGTCATCCTTTTTTTTCGTTTTATTTTTTTCGAGTTTGCTTCCGCCGCCTGTATTTTTTTTTCGGCCGTCCAAAGTTTTCACCGCGACGAACGCAGTTAATCGGTAGTGTGCAACACGACCGAGTGGGATCGTCGGTTCGCAACGCTAACAATTATTTTACCGACTCGAAAAAAATCTGCCGACACAAAGTCGACCGACTCGAAAAAAATCTGCCGACACAAAGTCGCGATTTTCCGGCGAAGCAATTTCATGCTATTTAGAACGAATCTAAGCTCTGATACCATTGTTAATCTAAGCATGAAATTCTGAACGAATCTACATATTGAAAAACGGTAAACACTTACAGTGGATTCAACGCGTCCTTCGTTGTTCTTCGTGCTTGTCGTCGGAAGAACGATCACGAGTCGGAAAGCTCTTCCCCTCTCGGTATCACGAACCAAATCCCTCGAACGCTTTGGATGTTCACTTCTAGAATTCCAAATGCCTTCACTCACACTTGCCTTGAATGAACCCCCTACCCCCCTTCTTATATAGGGGAGCAAAGAGGTGTAGAAGGAGTGGAGAGGGAGGGGCATCGAGCCCACTCCCTGCAGCGTGTGCAATAACTGCACACGCTGCCACTTCTTACATTCAGAAACCCCTAAAAGGGGACTGCATAATCTTCTAAACTCTTCTCTCTTTTTACCCTAAAATCTTTTAAAACTCTACTTCTGACTTGAGTGTCGAGTGGCGTCATGTGTCATTCTAACGTTTCTTTTTGGAAGTCTTGTTTTCAGGTCCCATTCATGCTCACTCTCCCTCAACCTAGAGCAAGTTCACACCACCGAAGTCCACCATCCACGTTGTTGATTTCTGGAACATTAGTGATTTTATAATGTAATAGTTTATTGAGTGGTCATTCTATATTGTGTTTATGATATTTTTGTACTCCAAGATTCAAATTTGATCTTCTGATAATTTTAGTAATTGATCAGATGCAATAAATTCATGTTAATTTGTTTAGCATTCTGTTTATTTGGTATTTCCTAAGCATTATAACTTCTTCAATTTCTTGTAAATCATTGGATGCTTGCTGATATGCTGATTCTATCACAAGCTTTCTTTACCTGCGCACATTCAACTTTCAATTCATTTACTCTACTAATTTATCTTCTGAACTCTATAATAGGGTATAGATGGGATTATATAGTGAATTTTTATTATTACCTTAGTTCTGTTTTGTAGATTTTAGCAAGCTTATAATTTACGGCAGTATAATTTAACTTCCTTTACATTGAAAGGTTTATAGATCATTCATGTGTAATAGAATACTATAATCTTTATGAAATACCTAGAATTTTATCTTATTTATAAAAGAATTTGCAATTTTTATATATTTGTTTTGGAGAAATGAGTATAAGAATTAAGACGCTGCTATTGTGGCCTATGGTCAAACACGGACTGATATATGTGTTTTCAATTTTATAGTTCATTCTCCTCATACCTCACGACTGTTTTTGTGGCATCAATAACCAAAGCAAGATGGGGAAGAAGTCGGATGTATAACAAAACTGAGCAGGCAACTGAGTGGGGTGATGCCAGCTCTAAAGATAACTCTGTGTCCTTCAAACAAATACCTTTTTACTGCTGCTCGTTTGATCCAACATCAAAGATTTCAATTTTATTTTTATGTTTACCTCCTCAAATTTTTAGTATATTTATGCTTATTTACAGGCTTACTTTCTTACCATCTGAAGACCCAGTTTGTACTTCTGACGGCAGTGTGTTGGATTTGATGCAAGCCATCTTGTAAAATAATGTTAGTTTTGTGTATTTTCTATTAGATTTACAATGAGAATTTGTTTTTTTATATTGAATACAGGAGTATAGTCCCTTATATCGAATACAGGAGTATACTGAAGGTGCTCTTAGAGAAGAAGATCTAATTCCTCTTACTTTCCACAAGAATCCTGATGGTAAGCTCATGGTGATTTGAATCCTTTTATATAGTTTTTCCCCAATTTCTTTCTTCTTCATTACAAGATTGTGGGTTTACAAGTTACATATGAACATATTATGAGTTCCTATATTATATTATTCGTTTAAAGGCAGGATCATTTCAGGGAACTTCTACTAGATATATTAAAAGTCAGAGTGTAGATTTTCATAATATTAATACTACATGGAATTCAATAGTGGAAAAGATTAGGAATGTTTCAAAATCAATTGTTTAGAAGGTGCATTAGTAGAAAGTAATTTCATGAGAGAGTTGGTGGTTATATGGATCTTATACGAAAAATAATTAAAATTGTATAGTGGAAAAACAATCCCTCCCAGAGATCCATGTGAATGTCATATACTACGTTTGATAGAAAAGGTTACCTTTATTGTGTGCCCTTTAGTACAATTCTGACAGTAATTTTGGTTCCTAAAATCTCAGCACGATCAGAATGGTCGTACCTCTAGTGGTATTTGATAGGGTTGAATAGTCCGTGCCCGGCACGAGGATGAATAAGCCATGGGGCGCAACAGGACAGATCGAAGCGACTTTCCTTCTCGGGCCCCGGGGCCTCCCTCGGGAGACGCGCCCGGAAAGGTTAGCCCGAAGACCCCTCCCGGGAGCACCCTGGGAGGTTAGGTCCCAAAAGCACCTCGGAAGTTATCGCGCCCGAAGATCCCGAGTTCACCTCGGGAGGGGGAATCCCCGCAATGACCGACCTCGGGCACTGACTCCCCTTCTCTCGGTACGGATAATCATCCCCGTTAGAAAAAGTTTGCACAACCCTTAAACGTCGCAACGGGTGGAAGCGTAATAACGGCGCAGACCGTTTTAAAGGATGTCCAGTCACCGCCGAAAGAGGGGGGCGTGGCATAAGTATCAGAGAAGTGGCACCGATCGAGGGGGCATGTCTGGTCTGTCGTCGTCAGTATAAAAGGTAGTCTAACCCCTCCGGTAAGGGGGTTACGCTCTCTCAACTCTGGACACATTCTTTACTTCTCGCTACCTTTACTTCTCGGACGGACACTGACTTGAGCATCGGAGTGGACTTCGACGAACCTCTGTCGGCGTGCCCCCTAATGCTCGTGTTAACTTTGCAGGACCCTAAGTTCCTCCCCGCCGTAGCAACTTCTACAAGAGCAGAACTCCAGTGTCTGGCCATCGTCGTCGACTCTTTTCGGAACAAATTTGGCGCCGTCTGTGGGAATCTTAGCAAAGCACCCGAAGGAACACCAATGGCAGGGTTGGAGGAACAGCCCAGTGCCCGTACAGGGGAGGACTTCGATCTTTAAAAGGTCTTGCCATAGGACCTCGCCCATCCGCGAGAAGATGAAGGACCTAAGCAGGAACGAAGGGAGGTCGAGAGCGAGGAAGTACAGATCCATCCTCAACGTGGAGGGGGAAGCATGCACATCACCCTCGACCTTGCACCGGAATTAAGAAGCCGCCTCGTCGAGTGCCTGTGAAACCACAAGGATGTGTTCGCTTAGGCTGCTGCAGAGATTAAAGGGGTTCCGCCAGCGTTGGCCCTGCACCACTTGCATGTTACGTCGGAAGCTCGTCCCGTGAAGCAAAGGCGGAGGCATTTCTCCCCTGAGCAGAATAAGGTCATTCGAGATGAAGTTCAGAAGTTGTTAAAAGCTGGGCATATCAGAGAAGTCCAATTTCTAGCCTGGCTAGCCAATGTGGTCCTCGTCCCCCAGCCGGGGGGCAAATGGCGAGTCTGCATCGACTTCCGAGACTTAAACAAAGCCTGCCCGAAAGACTGCTACCCCCTGCCCCGGATAGACCGGTTGGTGGATTCTACAGCCGGGTGCGAGTTCATCTCCATGTTAGATGCGTACCAGGGCTACCACCAAGTCCCACTCGCCCCCGAGGACCAGGAGAAAGTCAGTTTTGTGACGGCTGACGGCACGTACTGCTACAATGTCATGCCCTTTGGCTTACGCAATGCGGGCGCCACATACCAGCGGATGATGGATAAAGTCTTCAGGCACCAGATTGGGCGGAACATCGAGGTGTACGTGGACGACATCCTAGTGAAGACTGATAAGGGAGAAGACATGATCGCCGACCTCGAAGAGACGTTCGCCACCCTTAGGGCCAACAGGTTAAAACTGAACCCAGCTAAGTGTTTGTTTGGGGTGAAAAGTGGCAGGTTCCTGGGGTACATGGTGACGGAGAGGGGGATCGAAGCCAACGCTGAAAAGGTAAAGGCCATTCTGGATATGCCCCCCGCGGAACTTCAAGGAAGTACAGCGGCTGAATGGAAGGATCACGACGCTATCCAGATTCATATCCAAATCCACGGACAAGACCCTCCCATTCTTCAAGATCCTGAGAAAAGCTGCCAAGTTCGAGTGGGATGACCAGTGTGAGAAGGCCTTTGCAATTTGAAGACCTATCTTGCAGACCTCCCTACCCTGCACAAACCCGTAGAAGGGGAGACTCTATTTGTCTACTTATCAGCAGCTGAGCAAGCGGTGGGATCGGCGCTAGTCCGAGAACAGGATCTGATACAATATCCCATCTATTTCTTTGGACACCTTCTAAAGGACGCTGAAACACGATACACCGCGATGGAAAAACTGGCTTACGCCTTGGTCCTGATGGCCCGAAGGTTAAGGTCGTACTTCTTAGCGCACCCCATCGTGGTCCTCACCAATAGCCCGCTCGCCCGGGTCCTCACTAACCCCGAAGCTTCGGGCAGGCTGATAAAATGGACAACGGAGTTAAGCGAGTACGACATCGAGTATCAGCCTCGAGCGCTATCAAAGCCCAAGCCCTCTCCGACTTCATGTTAGAGACCGTCCCGGAGGCGGAGGACGAAGGTATGTGGAAGGTCTATGTAGATGGATCTTCCAATAGCCAACACAGCGGGGTGGGATTGTTAATGATTTCCCCTAGGGGAGACACATTGCATCTGTCTATCCGACTCCACTTCAAAGCTACCAACAACGAAGCCGAATACGAGGCGATCTTAGCGGGCCTGCAAGCGGCCAGGCACATGGGAGCCTGTCGGGTCACGGTATACTCGGACTCGCAATTGGTGGCTCAGCAGATAGCAGGTAGTTTCGAAGTCAAGTGCGAACGGCTGCGGAAATATGTATCCCTCTACGAGCAGCTGAAGGCCGCCTTCTCGGAGGTCATCCTGCAAAAGATCTCCCGGTCAGACAATGTGCGGGTCGATGAGCTAGACCAAGCTGGCCAGCTCCATATCCACCTGGCGGTTGAACGAGCCTAGTACGGCAGAAGCAATGGTAGCCCAGATCGGAGAGGAGGTCGGAACCGACAAACAGACGGACTGGAGGGATCCCTACATAGCCTTCCTCCAGGATGGATCCCTTCCTGGTGGGCGCTAAGAGAGCCGGCTGTTTCGCCGGCAGGCGGGCAAGTTTACGCTGGTCGGGGATCAGCTATATAGGAGAGCCTTCGCCCGACCCCTCCTAAAATGCATCGGGCCGGAGGAGACTGGCTACGTGATGAGGGAGGTCCACGAGGGCATCTGCGGGAGTCACATCGGAGGGAGATCCCTGTCTCGGAAGATCCTTTTGGCGGGATACTTTTGGCCTACTTTGCAGGCTGATGCGCTTAATTTTGTGGCCTGGTGCAAGCTTGTCAGAGACATCAACATGTAACTCACCGTCCGACCGAGCCCTTGCGAGTTTCTACAGCATCCTACCCTTTCGACTAATGGGGAATGGACATTGTGGGTCCCTTTCCCATTGGGCCCTAGCAGAAGAAATTCCTGCTGGTCCTCGTTGACTATTTCTCTAAATGGGTAGAAGTCGAACCTTTGGCGAACATCACAGAAGGGGTTGTGATGAAAGTCCTATGGAGAGACATTGTCTGCCGGTACGACATCCCTCACAAGCTAGTGTCCGACAACGAGCGACAATTCTCTGGGCGTAAGCTAAAGGAGTGGTGCGAAGGATTAGGCATTCAACAGGCCTTCACCTTAGTGGCATACCCACAGAGCAATGGACAAGCCGAAGTCGTCAATCGGGAAATCCTGAGGGGGCTCAAGATAAAGTTAGATCACGTTGGGGGCAGCTGGGTCGAAGAACTCCCCAGCATCCTGTGGTCCTACCAGACTACCCCGAAAGAAGGGACGGGCGAGAGCCCTTTCCAGCTAGTTTATGGCGCAGAGGTCGTCATCCCGGTGGAGGTGGGCGCAGAGTCCCCACGATGGCAGAAGTATCATAAGGAAGATAACGACCAAGAGCAGCTAATTGATCTAGACCTCATCTCGGAGGCACGGGATAAAGTCGTGGCAAGGTTGGAGGCATATCAGAGAAGGATGCAGCAAGCCTACAATCGTCGAGTGATCGCCCGCAACTTCGAAGTGGGTGATCGAGTCTGGAAGAGAATAAAGCCAGTAGGGGACCCCAGAAAGTTGGACCCGCAGTGGGACGACCCCTATGTCGTCATCAAGAAACTCACAGGAGGTAGCTATTACCTGGAAGACAAAAAAGACAAAAGATTGGAAAGGCCCTGGCACGCCAACCATCTCCGCCCCTACTATACTCAGTGAGGTATCGCGTAGTGTATTTCTTGATGTATTTTTTACTTCTCCACTGCCTTGCAGTATTATCAATAAAAAGTGTGAGTAAAATGCCCCTCGGGAAAATGCTGAGCCCCCATCTGAGCTAAAACCCTACAACCCCTTGGTGTGTAGGCTTGGCCTCGGAGTTGTACATGTCCGGCCAAGAGCTGATTAAACCCTACAGCCCCTTGGTGTATAGGCTTGGCCTCAGAGCTTTACACGTCCGGCCAAGAGCTGATTAAACCCTACAACCCCTTGGTGTGTAGGCTTGGCCTCGGAGCTCTACACGTCCGACCAAGAGCTGATTAAACCCTACAACCCCTTCGTGTGTAGGCTTGACCTCAGAGCTATACACGTCCGACCAAGAGCTGATTAAACCCTATAGCCCCTTGGTGTGTAGGCTTGGCCTCTGAGTTGTACACGCCCGACCAAGAGCTGATTAAACCCTAAAACATCTTGGTGTGTAGGCTTGGTCTCGGAGTTGTACACGCCCGGCCAAGAGCTGATTAAACCCTAAAGCCTCTTGGTGTGTAGGCTTGGTCTCGGAGTTGTACACGCCCGGTCAAGAGCTGATTAAACCCTACAACCCCTCGGTGTGTAGGCTTGGCCTTAGAGCTGTACACGCCCGGCCCAGAGCTGATTAAGCCCTACGGCCCCTTGGTGTGTAGGTATGGCCTCGGAGCTGTACACGCCCGGCCAAGAGCTGATTAAACCCTACAACCCCTTGGTGTGTAGGCTTGGCCTCGAAGCTGTACACGCCCGACCAAGAGCTGATTATACCCTACAGCCCCTTGGTGTGTAGGCTTGGCCTCGGAGCTGTATATGCCCGACCAAGAGCTATTAAACCCTACAGCCCCTCGGTGTGTAGGCTTGGCCTCGGAGGTGTACACGCCCGACCAAGAGCTGATTAAACCCTAAAACCCCTTAGTGTGTAGGCTTGACCTCAGAGTTATACACGCCCGACCAAGAGCTGATTAAACCCTACTGTTGGGACCGGGTGTATGTCGACAAGGATACGGGTTCGTAAAACTTTAAATTTTTACGTGCAGCGGAAGAATTAGCATAATAATTTCTCAAATTATTTTAACCACGTATCTAGCATGCGACCTTATGATGTGTGGACATGATCATAAATTAAAAACTTTTGCGGAAAAGTAAACTAATTTACTTTGTACCTCGCGTAACTCGAAGAAAGGGACGAGATCCAACCGTAGCGTCCCTTGGAAGCTCCGCCTCTATTCGCGTCCACGTCGAGTTCCCTTCGGGATGACTTCGCAAAGTCACGAGTTTTGTGCCGACGAGAACTACTAGATTCTCTAAAGGCACAACTAGAAGAACAAGAGAAAAGAATGGAAACTCACCAACAAGAAACGGAATCTAAATTCCGTGAAGAGAGGAGTTGCGATCCGCTTCTTCTTCTTCTTGCTTGGCTTCTCCTTGGTGTATGTAGCTCACGGCAACCACTTGGATTGCATGGAGCGCCGGCCCTAGCTCTCAAGGAAGGGCGCCGGCCCTAGGGTGCCCTAAGGGGCGCCGACCCTAGGTGGGAAGGAAGAAGGAGAATAATAGAGAGAGAGAGAGGGGAGCTAATAATCTCTTGATAACTTCATTAGGAATTAAAGGCTTGCCTTTGGTTCCTTTATATAGTAGCATCTCCCTTGCCAAGTCTCCCTCTTAACGGAATTAACGGAATTAATTTTCATAAGAAATTTATCTTATAAATTTTCTTATGAATTATTCCGTTATGCCTAGTTTTATTATAACTAAATTTATAATAAAACAAATACTTCTCTCCTTTAATTATGGAATAAATTTTTTTTTTATAAGAAATTTATAAATCTTCTTTATTATAAAAAAATCAATTCATAATTGATTTAATAAAATTAAAATAAATCATCCCATGGATTATTTTAATTTCCATAAAAAGAATAAATTTCTACAAATTTTTTTATATAAATTTCCTTATACAAATTTATTTATCTATAATTTATAAAACAAATTGCGCTAGATTTATTTTATTAATTAAACCAAATAAATTGGTTTCTCCCCATTGATGTGGCCGGCCAAACCAACCCTCTTTGGCCGGCCACTTCAAGCCGAACCATCGCGAATTAAACTCATTTAATTCGCCCAATAAGCCTTCAAAAGACTTAGCCAATTTTAGTTTCCGTTGCGCCTCTGATCAACTCAGATTCGACTTATTTCTCTTGATCGGAAAATCCAATTTTCAACTCGTTTTAAATCCCTCGGATTACTCGTAGTGCGTGTGACTAAATAGGCTTTCGATTTATGTTGGCCGTCTATAATTAACCCATTAATTATAGAACGATCATGAGTGGCACCTAGTAGTACATCATGATCCCCAATTAATCGAAAGATCAACGATTTGACCTCAGAAGTAATTCCGAAACCCTTCAGCAACTCTAATGAATCGTGCCCCATTCCCTTCACCATCTTATACCCACTTGGTTCAGGACACGGTCTATTTGTGTCAGTCCCCACTAGGCTGACTATGTCACACCTAGCCCAAGTAGTGTCTTTCTCGTCCTTTGGATTTCTAATTACTCTCATGTATTTAAGAGACTCGCACTCTAAACATGATATGCTCTGGCCAGAGGCTTTGAGTAACAATCCGACGATAGGCCTGGCCTGGGTATACATCTCCTCGCAAGGAGTGGTGAATCCTTTGTAGGCTGCTCAAACATCTTCAGGCACTTCGGCTTATACCCAATCATCCTGGGTCCCACTACAAGAAAAAAGTGAAACAACAACGCTTTTTCCGCGTTGTTGTTAATGCTTAAAAAGCGTTGTTGATGAAGCCGTTGTAGAAAGTATATCTAAGACAACGCTTTTTCCGCGTTGTGGTTTGGAGCAAAGACAACGTTTTTTTCGCGTTGTCTATTGGTTTTTAAAAACGTTGTGGTTTGGCACAAGACAACGCAAAAATCATGTTGTGTATTGTTACTTAAAAAACGTTGTCTTTTTAATAGGCAGTGTTTTTCACAATTTATAATATTCACAATTTATAAACATTTTTATTCACAATTGATAATATTCACAATTTACAATATTCACAATTTACAAGCATTTTTATTCACAATTGATAATATTCACAATTTACACTGATAATAGTTTACAAAATTCACTTATAATACAGTGCATTATTTACAAAAGTGTTTGTATTCCATATTAAATACAAAAATATCTCAATTCAGATTAAAAAAATACACTGAATATTTGGTCTCAACATTAGTTCCAAGAACTCAACAAGAAAAACATGGATTTTAAATATTATGTGCAGGTAACTCTAATAATGCATTTGCAGACTTCATAATCAGGAGGCGACTACTCATTTGTTTTCCAGTGCTCTCAGCAATGAAGCTGCAGATAAAGATAAAAACAGAATAGACAAATCCGAAATACTAAAATCTTGAAATAGCACTGAAATATAAGCTATCCTTACCCAGGCCTACCAGATCCATCATCATCTTCCCATCTAACAATGGCACAATGAAACTCAGGACGATAACGGTCTGGACTTATGGGGTGTGCAATTCGGGCATGCACTCTGCGAATATAGCCATTTATAAATATCAGCTATTTGAGATAGGAGGCATCAGAAAAATGGGAAGAGAATCATCTCATGAACAATTCAGAAAACCTTCACATGAAAAGGCAGTTTTCAGTCACAAACAAAGCACAAATCATGAATGTTAGAATTAAAATAAAAGTAGATTCTTCCAAATGTTGAGTCAATGGCAAGAAAGATAACTAGAAAACGTTACTACAAATAAAGGAATTTCTCTAGTATTCTAGAAGAAGAGCAAAAAGGTTAACTAGATGATAAATGGAGTTGAAGAGACATCTCCAAAAAGGAAATGCACTCCTTATAATAAGCTTAAATAAATCAAACATCAGAATGAGAAGAAACTCCTTCAGCGAGTCTGAATAAGTCAATAAGGTGTTGATTTGATTTGTATACCATTGAGAAAACTGAAACAAATTTTATGGTTTAACAATTTACCTAAATATGAAAAAACAGAAATAACAGAAACATTAGGTAGACTTTGAAAAAAAAAAGTATTTTAAAAATTGGTCTCTGTCTCAACCAAAGATCTTAGCTAAAATACACACCATCATATATATATGTATGCTCTCAGAAATTAAATAAATATTTGCCCTTCATTCATTTTGGAAACCTACTGGTCATCATTTTTTTTTTACAAATAATGTAAGAAGTATAGTTGGGAGTTTTATTATCCAGAACAATTGATTAGCTAATGACACCTTGATAAATTCACCCACAAAAAATTCTAGCACACTTGGAAACTATAATTTGACTTTCATAAATAGACAGGAGAAACATGACAGAACTAGCTAAACAAACGAAGTAATAATAAATAATAATAATGACAAAGAATAACAACAATAACAATGATGATGTAGCTGTAGAAACATGAAAATTATTTATATGTGAGGAAATGGATTGACAATAACCTCTGGAGCTGGGGATTTGACCAACCAAAAAGTTTTCGTATTGCAGGCACTGCAAAAACGTTGAAGCAAACTATACAACTCACAGGGTTTCCAGGAAAACCAAAAGCTAGAATAGGCTTTGAAAGTTTGTTTTGTTTTGAAGCCGCAATGATATGTGCAAATGTCAATGGCTTTCCAGGCTTCATGGAAACCTGCATGAGTACTCAACCATGTAAAAATGAACCAGCTCAAGAAAATACATATTAAAAATTACTATACCAATATTTGACATTCTTGGTTATACATCTACTTTGCAATTACTACTACTGACAAGAAAAAAACAAAGAGAATGAAGTTGCTTGAGCCAGAGATATATATGAATGGAGATTTTAATGAGAAACAAATTGTTGATTGGTCCAACCCTACCACATGAATTGATGAGAGAATATTTTTTTAACAAAGTAGGATTTGATTTGAGACCTCTTGTTCGCACATCACATTAAATTTGATTGGCTAAGTATTTATCCCAAAAAGTGGTTATTTACTTTTAACAGAAATATCTAGTTGTTGCTCACTGTATATGTATGATAACCAATCCAATCGCATAGCAGCATGCTCCAGCAAATGATTCAACCAAAGTGCAAATCTGAAAAACCTGCACAGATCAACATGCAATTCAATCAGATTAAAATGAAGAATAAAGGCTATATCAGTATAAAAATTGGGATAATCGAGTGTGATAGTTTCTCTTTTTTGACTGAAATGGCAAAAGCTTATTACACTTTGTCAGTATCTTTTAGAAATTGCTCAAGGTCATCATCATACCTGGAAGATTTGAACGAACCAGAAGGTGGTTGCAGTGGTAATCAGGTTGTATACAAAATTTAAATCAGAATAAAACAGTGTATACCTCCACATGTAGCTCAGCTTCACATACTGGCAACAGAGAATATTATTAGGAAAAATAATAAAAAATTAGAATAAAACATTATGACTGGGGTGAGCATACTTGGGTGTTATCAAGAAAGACTGCTTCACATACCTCCATATGTTACTATTGATCTCAGTGAATTTCTCTCGATAGTCTCAACTTTTTCAATAATTTGTTTCATGTATCTCATCACAAAAAAACCGCATTGTTTCGCATCCGGTTGTTGAGGAGCCTATATATGGTAATTATTGTCAAATAGTTAACGAAAATTATACACATTCCAATATATGTTAAACAAAAGTATACATACCTTAACTACTTCCCACTTAGCATTTTTTCTCCCTTTCCTTCCCTTGGTAGAATTAAACAAGCGTAATGCCCTTCATACGTTATGAATATTTGTTATATAAAATTTATATTAAAATATAAATTTACTGACAGAAATCTGAACTCACATTTCCATTACGTATTTACAATCATCATCTCGAATGCGGGAACTAAGGGAATCCAACACATAAATAGTATCCTTGTAAGGTTCAATTACACTGAGAATCCAATGGAAACTAGGCAAAGACATATGGCACTGAGAATTCAATTACACTAATAAATCAACGATGAGCTAATACCTAAAAAGGAACTGTAATTAATAAATCTAAAATATTAACACAAACAATAGTGTGAAATAGTAACAAAATATTCAAACAATTAATCAAAATTGTATGTAGCTGTATGATTAGCAAAACATAGGAAGTAAATAATGTAGTAATACGCAATTGGATATTGTGTTAGCTTATTTCCTCAAGAGAAAAGCAGGTAGAACACTGTATAATAGGCCATGTTACTTTTACTATCTCATTCAGACTAATAATACAGATTATTCTTTCTTTAAAATGCAGATCTTGGGATTATCTTCAAAAAATATATATATACAAGATAGAGATTTTATTGAGGCTACAAAAAATATTTTCAACTGTAAATCTATGTGACAATATCTCCTACATTAAGTTGATGCAAGTTAAAAGCTAGTTCCACCTTCATAGAATACTGACAAAATGGTTTCTTGATTTAGATATGGGTGATCTAGGCACACACAACCTACAGCAATTATGTAACCCAATATAGGCTAACAATTTTTTTAAAAAATTAAAACAATGGGTAGATTCTCTGTTCTCCAAGTTCACTATGAATTCATCAAAGTTGTAATTCTTTACTAAAATGTAAATGTAATAAAAAAAAAGATGTCATCCTTCAAAATTTCAATCCGCTGTCTTTTTGTTTTACATGATCATTTTGTTTTGTGATTAGTAATCTTCATGAGGTAAATACAATCAAAGTTATCTTCTTGTTGCATTTTGTAGTTTATTCTTGTGATCATCTTATTTCTTTTATTTCATTCGTAGATTCTTAGAACACCTGATCTAGTACACCTAATAGCATACTGTTGTACTTCCAGGTTATGGGGCTTGACTTCCATGACGAGGGAGGAGCAAGGAAGAAGAGGGAGAGATTGAATACGTGCCTTGGAGTAGCCATTGGGCGTGTGTTGCACCACGCAGCCAGAGGGGAGCCTGCGGCACTTCAGTTGGTCGCCTTTGGTCGCGTCGACCGAGACATCGACGATGGCCCAGGCACCATCGGTGAGCTGCTTGCAGAAGCGAAGGAACCGGACCTCGCGAACAGGTACCAAGGGAGACAGCACTTGCAGCTCTGCGTGCATCTGGAAAAACACCAAAGCATCAGACTCGATCGATGTTGCTTCAGCAAATCATGCTGCAGATGAGATGATCCTTTGTACTCACAAGCTGGAGGACGCCATTTTTTGTCCCGCCCACTCCGACGGAGATCACGTCGGCAGTGGTCGTTCTTGCGATCACCGAAGGGAACATATCTGCCCATCGGCCCTGTTCGTGAAATCCAACAAGAATTTATCACGCAAAAATCAGTTTATACATTGATGATCTCTAGCTAGTAGAGTAGCATATTCAATTAAATGATTAGCTTACGGCGTCCATGAGAGTCTCGACGAGGGTGGAGCTGTTGATGACGACGACGCCGGTCTCCCTCGAGGCCTCGGAGACGAAACCGGGCGGCCTCGGCCCGAGGCACCGCGCGAAGCACTGATCGTACACGTCGTAGTTTAGCGTCTCCCTCCCGGTGTTCAAGCATGGCACCCACAGCGGCTCCTCCATCTCTGCCATCTTTACCAGTTCTTCAACGGCTGCAAGTGCAAGCTCCAGGAACACATACCTCTCCTGCGATTTCTCCACCCCGCTGAAAGCCGCTCCACCACCAGCGACAGCTCTTGTTGGACTCATAACGGTGCTCAGGGGCGGCACGGAGGCAAAACCATTTGCGAGCTCTAAAGACGAGTTTGACATAAAGGGGAGAGGCGGCGGCGGCAAGGCAGAGAGGTTCGAGATAGGCTTGCCGAGGAACTTCCCGACGAGAGCACAGACCCGGTCGAGCTCGTCCTTGAGACGAGCGTTCTCCACCCGAAGATGTTGCTCCTCGAGGGAGATCTCGCCGAGCACTGCCGGCCCGCCGCAGTTGCAGCACATCGGGTTCCTCATCGCCTCCCTGATCGACGAGTTCTCCGCTCGAAGCTTGTCGTTCTCCTGCCGGAGGATTGTATTCTCGTGCCGTTCGATTTGGGTCTGCTTTCCGATCAGGACTCCGATTATAGATAAAGAACCGAAATAATTGAATAAAAAAGATGGAAAAATTTTAATGTTAAGGCAATTGAAGAACACGCACCTTCATCTGCGTACGCCAGTTCTGGAACCAGAACTTGACCTGACGGGATTCCAAGCACAACCGCTTGCTGAGCTCCATCCTTTGCTTCTCATCCGGGTGAGGGCATTCCTTGAAGAGGCTGCAATGGGATGAGATCAATAACATTTGTAAAAAAAGGGAACCGAATCAAAATGCAAGTGGATCTATTTCTTACGCTTCCAGTTCTTGGATCTGCTTAGGGGTGTGTCGGTGGTACCGTTTCTTCTTCCGAGGGTTCTCTAGCTCCAAATCGTCTCCAGATCCGCCGTCCAAGTTATCGCTGCCCGACTTGCTGTCGTTCTCATCTTCCTTGTTCCTGCGAGCCGAATCCAACTCGCCGGACCCGATTCCTCCGGCCACAGGTTCCGAGTTCTGATCTCCACGAGCAGTGAGATTAGTCGGCTGCGAAAAGGAAGAAAAATACTTCAAAATCACTCCAAAAAGGGGAGGGGAAAAGAAGCGCGGAGTGGCAATGAGGGAGGTGGAGGGAGATATTTCGCGGAGAAAAGAAGCGCGGAGAGATTTTTCGCGAGCCGCCGAGGGTTGGCAATGAGCGAGGTGGAGGGAGGGGATGTGTTTTTTATTTTAGCGGGAAATACGACAACGCTTTTAAAAAACGCTTTTGTAACAGCGTTGTCTTTCATCCGAAACCACAACACTAAGCACATCGCATCATTATAAAACGTTGTCGTTATTAAAAAGTAAAACACATAAACAACGTTTTCACTAAAAACGTTGTAAAACAAAAAAAGACAACGTTTTTTTTTAAAAAACGTTGTCGATTGGGCGTTGTTGATTGCAAAAATTCTTGTAGTGTTTAATCTTCTTGAGCAGTCTTGCTCTTGACTTCTCGTCTCTCGGACGCATCCCTTGCGTCGTTCACGTTTCATCGGTATACATTTCGTAGTTTCTTATACCTCAGATGCACCGAGTCTGTCGACTCATTTCCCGTGTCATCTTTCTTGCTCGCCTATGTCTCCAGCTACTTCTGATGCTCTTTAGTTATCGGATACTTGTATATTCTCTTAAGTCTTGTTACGAGATTATGACGAAAAATGACAACAAAAATAATAGAGAACACACAAGATTTACGTAGAAAATCCTTGACGGGAAAAAACCACGGGCAGAGAAGAAAAAATCACTATGAACGGTGGAATACAAAGTCGACGGCTCAAAGCCTTAATCATCATACAAAACCCTAATAACAAACCCTTTAAATAGGGAACGATCCGTACCGCGAGGCGTAACAGCCCGAGACCTCCGCTACCACCGCAAAGCCCTAATTTTTTCTTCATAATTTAGTTTTCATCATATATGTCGCAACGCAATCTTTTAGGACCGGATCAAACTGAATTCGGATCACCAAACTCTAACAAGTCCCTATACACTTAGATATATAGATTAGATCTACAAAATCCAACTTAATTTATATTGAACTTGTACGAGAACTATAAAATAGTAAAAAGGCGATTTGTTGGCCCCTAGCACCCTCGCCAACTCGTCCCAGGACTAATACGGAGGAGATAAATCATGGGGACTACTAGCCCGGATATTGTGGCTAGTACGTTGGGAGGGCGGGCATACTGGCTTTGTCAGATTTTGACCCCCTCTGACTTTAAGATAGTAACAATTATATATTAATCATCAGTCCATCTCGCGAAGAAAGTTATACTAGAACTATGGAACTATGATTTAACCACTTTGGTACTTATGTAAATATCAAATCAACGTGCATTTTTTTTATCCCTAACATACCCTTATTTGAGTACCCATAGCAGTTTTACCCAAAATTGTTACGACTTAAAATAAAATACTTTTACTGGGTTAAAATTAATACACATGTAACATGATTATATAAAATATCTTTTTAATCTTAGAGGATATTTGACTAAATTTATTAAAAATAGTTTATAAGTTCGTACAACTTATAAGTTGTTTAGAAACTTATAAACTATTAAATCTTATTTTAAAATTAAATTGTTAAAATACTTGAATGAAGTTATTTTAAACAACTTAAAAATATTAATATGTTTAGTATTATAAGATTTTTTAATTAACAAAATAATCAAAAAGGGTATAATAAACATACAGAACTAGTTTATAAATTTATAATAAATATTAAACTTATATAAAAAAATAAAACTATTTGATATTTTAATTTAGAACAATTTAAAATATTAATGATATTATTAATATTTCAAATACAAATTATAGTTAAAATATTATCAATAATATATTTAACAAACCGAGTCAGAGAATTTATATGTCGGGAAGAAAATTAATAGAAGAGAGTGTTAGAGATTTCGTGTTATAAAAAGAAGATAACAGAGTGTGTTGGGAAAAGAAGTCGACACAGAAAGAGTTGTTAGGTTTGTAAAAATCTATGGAGGATAAGATGGGGATTAATAAATATCTATTAGAATATTTTAGAGAAGAAAATTTTTAAAATAAGATCCTTTTTAAAAAAGTAGGGCCTCCATTATTTTTTTAAAAACAACTTATAAGTTGTCAGCTTATTTTGACTTAAAAGTTATTTGCAAAAAAAATTATCAAATATATTTGAAGAGCTTATAAGCTCCAAAACAATTTTGTAGAGCTTATAAGCTCAATCAAACACCGTCTTAATTAAATTTATTTTAGATATAACATCTTTATTAAGTAATAACTCATAAGGAATTCATTTCATACTAAGAGCATAAAGTTAGAATTCCTCCTTGGGATATTGCGGAAGTGACAAAATAGTAGTGACACCAATAGGAGGGTTAATTCTTGTTAAGGGCATTTGCTCATAAAAGTCCGATTGTAATTGTTGAGTTACTTGATGCTTCTCAAATTGATCATATAAAAAAAAAAGGTTGAAGCTACTAGGTTAATTCAAAAAGTAAAAGGGAAGCTTCCTTGGGCCCTTAAATAAGTAGCAAGCCATAAGATTTGACAGTCAAACCATATGCAGACTTGTATCTGCATGTGTTTGAGCAAGCCTGAAGAGAAAATAAAAAGTGATCCTTTTATTGCGGTAAAGTTTGCATATAATAAATATACTAAATATATAAATAAACTAAAAATAATATATTACATCAATAAAAAATTAATAAATATTTGAAATAATTACATCAACTAGCTGTTTTAGAAGAAAAATATTTATCAAATTTACATAGTCAAATTGTTGGATTATTTCTTTCTCAATCGACAACATTACTAGTCTATTTAGTCTATCTTGTGGCATTATTGATCGAAGATAATTTTTGATTAACTTTAACTTTGAGAAACTTCTTTCTGTCTATGTAACTGTTATTTGTATGGTTAACAAAATCTTATAGGCAATTTAAGTAATTGTGAATAAACCATTTAGTTTTGTCAGACATTATAGCATATCAATTGGGTAATTTTTTATTTGCTAAATAGCATCTCACGACTATCGATTCTAAGCACAATTCATCACCATTAATGTATGAAGCTTTATCAGGCTAGTTAAAGGCTGACTCTCTTTAACTTCTCCAAATTCAATAAAATCCAAAAATCTCATGATATTATTTAAATGGTTCAATTGAATTTGAAGAGAAGATCAAGCTTGATCAATTATAAATAAAAAATATTTAACTCTAAAAGACTCTTCACCTGGTCATGTTACATCATCATTGTCATTTACATCAAATTGTTTCTTTCTTCGAATGATACGTTTTTCTCTAAATTTAGGTTCAATCCCCATTTCACTTGCTATTTGAATAGCTTCGTTCATGGAACTAGTAAACCCCTTTTCTCTAAACTCATCAAGAAATTAATTGAGTCTTTGTAAGAGGTTAATCGCAATATCAATATTCATATCTTCGTATTAAATAAACTTATAGTATTTATTGCTCATAACAAGTATATTAGATTACCATTCAAAGCAAGAACTCATAACACTCGAGATCATATAGTCTCAGCATCACTTTTTGTTTTAGAATCTTCAACAACTTCTGCCAAGTCAAGTAAAACATCTCTTATACGTACAATTTGCTCTTTTATTGCTTTCACACTTTCAACATTTACGGCTATGTGACAATGACTTAACCGACAAACCAGACACTTATCCTTAAAATTTCCATATCTTTGTAGAGAAAGAAAACAATGTGTAGATGCGTTGCACCACTCCAAAGTGTTGGTGCAAAATGCATCAGTGATGAACAGTCATCCTCTAGGGTTTAGATGTTTAACAATATACTTAAGTTAGTAACAATATATGTTAGATAAGGTAAGGATTAGTCAAAGTGATCAAGGGTTAAATCAAACAGGACCTTATGTTTGGTAGGGTAAACCCAGGTTTGATTAAGTTGACAAAGGGTTAGCCAAACAGGATCTGATGTTTGGCAGAGTGAACCAAAACCCAGGGTTGGTCAATTTGACCAAGGGATTAAACCACACCAGACTTGAGGTGTGAAATTATATTTAATTGAAGATTGAGGAAGTCTAGTCAGGATTATGATGACTAGCAAAGAACTGATTCTGATTGAAGAAATCCTGGTGAATGAAGTCGGGTCCTAGCAAGGGAAGCTAGGTTGAAGAAATCCTAGTGAGTGAAGCTAGGCGAACTAAATCCTGGTGAGTGAAGCTGGGTCCTAGCAAGTGAAGCTGGGTGCTAGCAAGTGAAGCTAGGTGAACTAAATCCTGGTAAGTGAAACTGGGTCTTAGCAAGTGAAGTTGGGCACGAAGTCTTGGTCCGGGGGACTGAGCAGTAAGTCTTGGTCAGGGATCGGGCAACGGAGTCTTTGCCGAGCGAGGATGCGGACAGAAGTAGAGATGGGTCGAGGTCGGACGTCTCGAGATCTGAGTTCTCGGAGGCCGAGCAAAAGTCCAGCCAGAGGTCCTGGTTGGCAAAAGCTTTAGTAGAGCGGGGATCGCGAACAGAAGTAGAGATGGGTCGAGGTCGAACGTCTCGAGATTCAGGTTCTTAGAGGCTAAGCGAAGTCCAACCGGAGGTTCCGGTTGGCAAACGCAACTTCTCCAATGTGAAGTAGGTGAGGACGCGTTCCCCGGGAAAGGGAACATTAGGCGTCGGTTCGACCTAGGATTTCGGGTGAAATCCAAAGTCAAAACCAACTAAGCTAAGGCTAAAATTATATGTGTTTTGTCTTGTGGTTGTTGTCTTGCAGGTACCTAGAGTTGGAGGCAAGACAGGAGAGCAAACACAGGGAAAACAACACCTGGGAAGCACATCCTGGGGCACTTGACTTGAATCAGGCGCCCTGGCTTGTTGGGCGCCCCAGTTGATGCAGCTTACTCCAAGACGCCTTGCAAGCCCAATGCCTGTGGCTTCCCAGGCGTCTGGGAAGGAAGTTTTATCAGCCCTGCGAGTTCGGTGCAATGGATGAGTGTTAACCGACACGTGGTAGGCGCCCAAGACATCAAGGGTGCCCGGGAAGGCACTATATAAAGGGGTTCGACCCCTCAATGCAGAACATCAATTTCCATATCCGTAAAAGTGTTCCATACGAAGCAAAAACGCTCAAGGCGAAGCTCTGCGACCAAGGAGGCTCCAGGAAGAAGTGCGCAACACTTCAGACTTCCGGATTGGATGGATCTTCAACTTTCTTTTGGTTTGCTTTTATTTACGAATTTAATTTACTATCTTTTTGCTTGTAAATTCAAACTGTAAGACGAGTTTCTCTGCCTCCGGAAAGTCCGGAAAGGAGACCATTAGTGGACTCACGATTGAGTGCTTAGGCCTTGGACGTACTGACCCTGGGGGGTTGGGAACCAAGTAAATCCCGTGTGTTTCGTTGCATTGTTTTTATCTTTCTTTTATTCTATTTTCCGCTGCGTACTAACCCTGATAGAAAGGCAATTAAACAAAGTTTTCCGACGAGATTCCGGCGAGTTTTTCGAGTCGATATTCACCCCCCCTCTATCGACCGACACTGATCCTACACAAATGACCTAGATTTAGGACAGCATTCTAGCATATCAACTAAGGCCAAATTAAGACAATGACAAACCACATGATGGGTAAAAAGCTCTAAGATTTATTTCAAGCAATTTTTTTTTTGTACACCTTTGTATCTTCCAATTATAGTAATTAGGCACAAACCCATTTCTACAAATATGTACTCTCACCGTATCTTCATCACGGTAGTCTATATTTCTGCATTTTCTATGATTACAAGGACACTTTAACTTATCACCATCCATACATTCTGGATGACTCTTAGTAAAATTCATAAATTGTTCCAGATCAGTAATAAACTCATCTCTGATAATTCCATTGTCTAATCGGTTGTACATCCAAGCCTTGTTCATATACATTGTTACCTAATCATAATCAAATTAAAATAAATTAATTAAGATATACCTAAATTATTCTAATTAAAGGAAGTATCATGGTGTTCAGTTAGATATAGCTAAATTCTTAATTCTATATGTTATCACATATAATAAGGTCTAACATAACATGCTAAATTAACAAGTAAGATAAAATCATATAATAACTAAAGTTACCTAATTATTAAAGACTAAAATTACAAGTAATTGCTAATTTAATAAAATTCTAACATAACAAAAAACATAAGAACCAATTATACCTGAATATGAGATGAAAGTTGGAGAAGACCAGCAAAAGCAATAACCTAAGAAAAAATATATTATAGTTAAAAATTTGATGCAAGAATAAGATCCACACATTCAAAAGTTGATAGGTAAGGGTTGAAACCATAATTGAGCAGCTAGATCAAGTCATTCAAAAGTTGATGGGTTAGGATTGGAACCCTAATTAAGCAACCAGATCAACTCATTCAAAAGTTGAATGGTTACGGTTGAAGCCTAATTGAGAAGCCAGATTTGGCCTTGGCGGTGGGTAGGCGCGGCCAGTGAGGTGCGGGGGCGGCCAACGCTGGCCGGGCGCGCGAGGCCGCTGGAAGGTTGTGCGCGGCCGTAGGCCAGCGCTTGCGCGAAGGACGCGGCCCGACCTGGCCGGGCGCACGTGGCCGCTGGCCGGGCGCGCGAGGCCGCTGGAAGGCTGTGCGCGGCCGTAGGCCGGCCGTGAGCCAGCGCCTGTGCAAAGGGCGCGGCCCGACCTAGCCGGGCGCGCGAGGCCGCTGGCCGGGCACGCGAGGCCGCTGGAAGGCTGTGCACGGCCGTAGGACGGCAGTGAGCCAGCGCCTGCGCGAAGGACGCGGCCTGACCTGGCCGGCCGCAGCCGGGCGCGGCCAGACCTGGCCAGTCGGGGGTGGGGTGCGGCCAGACCTGGTCGGCCGCGCGGGAGCGCGGCCCGACCTGGCCGGACGCGCGGGGGCGCGGCCATACGTGATCGACGCGCGCGGCAGCGCCCAGACCTGGCCGACGCGACCGCGCGAGGCCAGATCTGGCCAGCCTCGCCCGCGCGAGGCCAGATCTGGCCGGGCGCGCCGCCGCGAGGCCAGATCTGGCCGGGCGCGCCGCCGCGAGGCCAGATCTGGCCGGGCGCGCCGCCGCGAGGCCAGATCTGGCCGGGCGCGCCGCCGCGAGGCCAGATCTGGCCGCTGCGAAAACTCAAACGGAGATTTAGAGAAAGGAGAAAGCTTTACCGGAGTTTTGGAGAAAGCAGAAAATCTTACCGGAGAACGAGAACGGCCGAGCGAGGGAGGAGACCGGAGGTGGCGACGGCGAAGAGCAGCAGATCCAGCGAAAGGGGAGATCGGGAGAAAGCAAAAGCTTTTGCCCTAATATTAGTTTTTTCCGACAGAAAGTTAATTTCCGTCGGAAATTTCCGACGGAAAGTTTATTTCCGTCGGAAATTTCCGACAGAAAGGTATTTCCGTCGGTAATACACTATTTTCTTGTAGTGTATAGAGGAGGGCCAAGCATTCTAAACATGAAATGCTATTGAACTAGCTATCCAATAATTATTGATAGCTGGATAATAGATTTGGTGCATTTGTTAGGTTACTTGGGAATCAAACACGAATTGTGAACTAACTGAATTTTAAAAGTGAGATGAATAAGTTTGATAAATATGAGCAATGATGGAGAGAGTGAAAATGGGAAAGTGAAAATCATAGTGAATGATGTAGCATGACGTGACACTTTACATGCACACGTCCGATTATCGCTTGGACACCATTGGCGGCCTTCGGCCGCCGTCCTGAATCAAACTATACTCTGGGGGTACGGTGAATCCGTCGGAGATCGTGCATGCAAGGTGTTACGTCATTCACTATGATTTTCACTCTCTCATTTTCACTCTCCCAATCATTATTCGATAAATATAAGACTCTGCATATACATTAAACCATAACAATCGAAGTGAACTAACCCCTAGCAACTAAACAAATTGAAATTCAGTTAGACTTAATGAATATGTATGATAGTGTCTACATTCATCACAAAAATTAAAATAAAAAAACTTTGAAATTTCTTTAAAGTTCAGATCATTTTGGAAAGAGGCAACAGTGAAATCATGATCCCAAGCTGCAATCTAAAAATTCTCCGTATCGAGAACTAGCCTTTTCTTTCCGTGCTTCGATGGAAAGAACGCCGGAGAAGAATAGAAGAAATCATGTGCTCATGCATCGCAGCTAGCGTCGGTGCGTGTCTCCGTGAAAATAGATTTAACGTCAATGAGTGTTTTCTTTTTTGTATAATTAAAAAAAATTAAGTCCTTTCTAAGATCGGGTCTTGAGACGATCGCCTCTCTAACCTCATTGGAAGGTCTTGTCCTGATGGACCATATGTAGGTGATCTCATTAGCATGAGAGACAAAGGAGAAGAAGGATAGCTGGTTAAAGTGTAGCTAATTGACCCAGTGGATGTTGAACTCCATCCAACACTATCGGTCAGGTAGTTCGTTTACCTAACAGAAGCTTAGGCTTGACATAAGTTTGTCAAACTCAAGTAATATAACTTAGTAATATTAATAGAACATTTTGATAACTATTAATATTACATATATTTTATATAACTCATTGTTACAATAATCTTTTCTAAGGAATTTTATTTTGCGTTGTTAAAGAAGAGAAATTTAAACATGCAATTTTATCAAAAGACATCCTAAATTTTGAAAATACACAAAAGATGTATTTTTTTTCCTATCCTTTGTGAAGTCTGACTTTTTCTCTTTTCTTTTCTCTTTTTTATATGCAACTTCTCCCTTTTGCATTCTCTTTTCTCTTTTTTTCTTTGTATGTATGCACAACTTAATTACATTACTTTTTTATTCGGAAAATCTGAATAGACACTGTCACAACCCTTAGTTGATTCAGATTTGGACCGGATTCCTCAGATACCATAATCACTTTCTAACTCACTTTCTAACTGATTCTTTCAATAATATTTTAATACTTTTGAAGAAACCGAAATACAAAATAGAGAACATTGTTAAACTCCTTGCAGTCTCAGAAATTTACAAGACTTGAAACGAGTCCAATCAAATCTGTCTTGGTCCATCAGTGAATTTCAATCAAATAAGTTAGAAATGTTATTGAAAGAATAAGCTAGAACGTGATCCTGGTCTCATCGAATTCAAACACACGTTGGGTCTGATCTGAATCAAATTAGACCCTTGTGACAGTGTCAATTCAAATCCTCCGGAAAAAATAAATAATATAATTAATTAAGATGTGCATACATAAAAAAGAGAGAGAAAAGAGGAAAGAGGAGCAACGATAGAGAAGAGGGTTACATACATAGAAAAGAGGAAAACGAAGAGAGGGAGAAAAAAAAAATCAAAATTGACAGAAGAATAAAATGGAAAAAGTATACATTTTGGACACTTTTAGGTTTAATTAGGACACTTTTTGATAAATTCTCAAAAATGCATGCCTCCTTTGATAAATTCCCATTAAAAGAATCCTGAGATATCTTAAGGGGATTCTTAACATGGGTCTTTGGTATCAAAAATCAATTATATAAGTTGCAAGTTGGAATCTTAGTGTGGGTATTTGGTATCAAAAACCAATTACATAAGTTGCAAGTTGGAGAGAAAAGTGAAATGAAAGATGCTAATTTCTCGAATCCTCTTTTATAAGCTTTAGTAGTTGTAGACTGGTCCATGGGTCGAGTCCGATTCTAACTGGATTTAGCCTGGGCTTATAACTGGATCAGGCTGGTTAAGTAATTTGAATGATCTTTTTGAATACGTGTTTTTGAATAATTTGAACCCATATGATAAAAAATTATAACGACTAGCTATGTTAAATACCAGATTTTTAGGGGGCTAAATTGAAAAATTCGAAATATAAGGGCTTAGTTATAATTTTTCGGACTTGGAGGGTTAAATTGCAAAAGGCCAAAAACAGTTTTAAAAACCCTAAATCCTTTAGTCGTGCCCTAAAACCGCTCGATCCCCGACACCGTCGCCAATCAGCCGACGCCACGCTCGCGAAGCCCTAACCGACGCAACCCAGCCCTCCTCTACAGTTGTTCTTTACACGGTCTCTTCTCCTTCCTCATCCTTTCGCGATTGTGAAGCCACTGACCCCGCCCCTTTTCTCTCCTTCGTGATTTCGCTTCTTCGACCTTGGAGCACATGCTCAAGAAGTCAGAGGAGGTACCATTGGTTGCAGCCATTGGCCGCTGTGCCCTATCGAGTTTCACCGTCATGGATTGTTTCCGGTAAGTGAGACCCTTTTTGGCTGAGTATTCCAAATTTCCTTGGATCGTGCCTTGTTTTCTTTGGATAACACTGTTCCTTGTTTCAATCCAAAGTCGACCCTTTTTGTGGCGATCTGCCTTTCATGTCGGAACTAGATCTGGATTGGGGACAGGTTCATCAGAGAAGGACACTCATTCTCGTTGGCTACCAATTATTGTAGATCGAAACAAGAGGGGGAAGAGAATAACTTCGTGAGTGCTATCACAGGTAAGGATATGTGATGTTGGTTTTATCAGATAGGTTTTCAGTAATTATAGATTTAAAATAACGGGTGATGAATTTTGTGTCCCTTAGATGTGCAGTTTTGATGGTGCTCAAGTGGACTTGGGTCTGCGTGGGAGGATACTGTCATCAGGTAGATCCTGTGCTTTTAAGGTATATAATATGGATAGAATGGTTGATGATTTGTTCTCTAACTTATACCTAATCAGGAGTTGGCGGTGTTTAGAGATTAAATGTGTTGGATTTCTGGAGTTTGAATTTGTTAAGTTGATCAAGTAATTGAATGATCGATTAATAATTTACAAGTGAAGTTATGATTATGGATTGGAAGATATAAAAAAAACAAACTAAGGTGGTAGTTTATTAAGTTGAATTTGGATAAGTTAGTAGTTAATTGATTAATTGATAATTAGAGTTTAACCATAATTAATGGTGATTGATGGGAATGAACGTAATTAAATGGAGTTATTTTAAATGGATCTAATTATGTGTTATAATTAGTTAGCTATTTTAATTACTTGTATAAATAGCTAAATTTGGTCCTTAATACAGGACTTTGATCTTGGAATCGTTCGGTTGATTGTGGAAGTTCTTCGTTTATAAGTTTCTACAATAAAAGGCGGGTATTTCTCCTTTATACTCAAGTAGTCTTCTTTACCTTAAAAGCATGACTTATTATGTCTGATAGGTTGCTTGACCTTGTTCTTTGTCGTTATTTAAAACATCGCCGTTGAGACTTATTCTTCGTTGATCTTCGAGATTCTAAATTCGTATCTGTACAGTCCTCTGTTGGTTTTCTGTTCTGTAAAGTGCCGCTTGTACGCGAGTACTTAGAAGTCCATTAAACACAGATAGTTTATTTGGCATTAGAAATACCCTACCTAGTAGTGTAGGTGCATAATCGTTGGTTTTCGATTTCCGGTTGGTTGTGTCGATGCATGTTTTACTCGTTGAATTTTATTGCATCGTTGTTTCTCCGGTTGTTCGTGCATCGTATAGCATGCACCATACTTGCACATTGCATACTAACGACTGTTGGCTTACATTTGGTTAAGCCGTCGTTAGTCATATTGTTGCTCGATTCACTCAACCACTTGTTGTTGTGGTAGTGGTTAGAGTGCGAGTGTTTGTCCTGTTGTGCCAGACAGTGACACCCTCACCGTTGTTTTAGAGGGATGAGCCGTTGGTGGCTCACCCTCACTGTTGTTTGTTTTTGAGGGATATTGTAGCTGTAGTAGCTCCCCCGATGTACCGGGGTTTGGAGTGTAAGCTCCCCAGCATCCTGTCCACTCAACCACGCCTTATGTGGTATTATTATTGTTGTTGTTGGAGTGGTACAATTGTCACAGCCCTACCCACTAGGTCACACAGATGAGATGTGTTGACGGCTTGACTGGCGTCAGGGGTGACACATGTCATTGCATCATGTGCATACGTATTTATTTTATGCATTTGCTTGTGTTTGATGCACTTATATGAGCTATGATTGTTGCACATGTTTGACATGCATGTATATTTTGATATTATTGTTGTTGAGTTGTTCTATACCTGCTTAGTCGTTATTCGGACTTTATACCATGTCGATTTACATATGTTATGTATGATTAGGTTTCTATATTTCCTTATGGACTGTACCCTGTTGGAATCTCTACTTGGTTATCTTGTATTATGCCATGCTTATTTGTCTACTCATATACCCACAGAGTCCGCCCGGACTCACCACCCCTGCTTTCCTTTCTGTTGTTTCAGATAACAGGTAGAAGTATTTGTTAGAGCCAGGAGAGGATCCAGTTGCCAGTCCCCAGTGTCAAGTTGAGTTATTTTTCGGTATTCGGTTTAGTTGTTCGTTTTCAGTACTTGTAATTACATTTTATTCATTATCGGGTTTTCTCATTATCAGAGACTTTTGTGTTTTCTTTGGATTATAGTTCTTTTATGTTTATGGTGGCTGAGCCACCCGTTATCTGTTATATTGATATAAACTGCGTGGTGTGTCTTTTATTTGTTATTGTGATGCCAGCCGCTTGTGGCTGAGCTTGAATTTATGGAGAATGTATGTATATTTGCCTCATATTGTCCGCCATACAGGAGAGATGCTGTCCGATTTTCGAGGAAGCATGTGCCCAGGGGCGGAGCCACCCTTGGGCTAGGGTGGGCTCCAGCCCCACCCACATCAACCAAAAAAATATAAGTATATATATAATATAACTCCTGGCCAAATTTTTCTGGTAAGTGGTATTTTGCAGTGTTGCCCTACCAGTTGGGCAGTTTCTGCTTTTTATAAAAACGCCGTCTGCCACAAATATTCTCAATTTTTTACCATCTGTCAAAATTTTCTGCAGCCAACACGAAACCTTCTGCCGCTTGCCAAAAGCTTCTGCCAAAAGCAAAATTTTCGAATTTCGAAGCCTGCCAAAATTTCCAAAGCCAACCAAAAACTTCTGGCTAAACCCTTTCTAAAGTTTTCTACAGGCTACAGCCAACAGCAAATCAGTAAGCAATATTTTATTATAAAATTTTGATTATTTTATTTCTCTCTTCCATGAAATAGAAGAAATCTATTCATATTTAAAATTAATTTTTTAATTGATTCATATTTGAGATGAATTTTTTTATCTCTAATTTTTCTATTTCTTAAAAGCTTTTATAATATTTTTTTATTTATATATATCATATTTATGTCATATATAGACGATCGACGATGACTCGACGAGTATAACCGCGACATCTTTTCTCTCGAAGAACAACCGATATCTATGTGTTTATCACCACAGGTTTATTTTTTTTAATTTTGTACGAGTCAAACTACAATCATTTTCTTTTGATAAATTGATTAAATTTATTAACAAGATTATTAATTAATTTAGTTATTTTTATTTATATAATTGATTATTTTTTATTGTTGTTTGATATTAACAAGTATGACTTCATATGCATCATATTATATAATTAGTTAATAAAGAATATTTCTTCATTATTAGATATGATAATTTTTGTATCTATTCATTTCAATACAGAAGACTCAGGAAATGAAGAAAAGAAAAACTATTCATATGCTTTTTATGTTATTTATATTTTTGAATTAATTAAATTTTTATGTCTTTTATAAGTTAATATTCATGTAGTAGCCCCATGTAATTTGAAAGTCTGGCTACGCCCCTGCATGTGCCTCTGGGGGCGTGACAAGCTATCTTAGTTTGAATGATCTCCTTGAATATATATTTGGTATCAATTTTCAACCAATACAAAATATTCATTAATTATCTTAATTTTATTATTGTGGGATCAAGTCCTCGTAGAGAACGTGCAATTATAACGTGAAATTCAACGTAAATGACATGCAATTATAACGTGAAATTCAACGTAAATGACATGATATTTTTTATGTATACGTTCGATTGCCTTTTGGATATCGACGATGGTCGGAGGCCGCCTCCCGAATAAAACTATAATATGAAAAGTATGATAAATCTATTGAGAATCATTATAATTAAGATATCATATTATTTATGTTGAATTTTACGTTGAAAATTAACGTTGTCTGTGGTTGAGGATCGTTGCAATTGTCTCCGTAGAGTGGTACCACCTTGAGTTGCAGATGCCGGTTTCAGTTTCGCTGCCAATCGAACATGAACATCATGATGTCACCCTCACTAGTGTCGACTAGGGTTGGGTGAGCAAACAGCGAAGAGCCCAAGCAGTCGACGACGCGGAGGCTTCCATTGATGATCAACGGACACTGGCAGACTGGGCCAGGCAAGTGGACGCTCGGGGAGGCTCCTGCGGGCCACCGACGAGGAGTTCCACACTTGGTAAGAGGAGACCGAGAGCTCACAGAGGCGATGCAACGATCTTCGTGATTGGGAGAAGGCAACCGTAACAGATCGGCTCGACGAGATCTAGGGCTCTATTAAAGGTAAAGAGTGGAAAATATGAATATGAGGTTTTTGTTATATTTATGATTGCTTAAATAATAGTTGGGTGTTGAAGAGTGGGCGAGGGAGCGAGTTAGGAGCCTCT
>JAGFNQ010006484.1:0-73987 GCA_024364735.1 Boesenbergia rotunda
GGGAGAAGCGAATTTGCGAGTTGGAAATGGAGCAAAGATTGCTGCTGTTGCCATCGGAACATATTTGCTAAAGCTCCCTACTGGACGTGTCTTAGAATTGGATAATTGTTATTTTGTTCCTTCATTTAATAAAGAACATTGTATCTATTTCATGCTTGAATGAAAAGGGTTATCATTTAACTTTTAGTAACATTGTTGTTACATAACTTTAAATGGTGTTCTTTATGGAACGGAACTTTGTGCAATGGTATCTACACGTTAGATTTATCCGGTGACGTTTCAATATCGAAGTTAGCAACAAACGTGCTCGAATAGATAATCGAATAGACTCCTATACGTGGCATTGTCGTCTTGGCCATGTAAGTAAGAAACGCATGACCAAATTACAACCGATGTGGAATTCTGGAATCATTTGAACCCGGTTCATTTGATACATGTGAATCATGGTTAAAAGGCAAGATGGCCAAATTACCCTTTTCCGGAAAAGGTAATCCAGTGGGAGAATTGCTTGGTCTAATACATACTGATGTATGTGGACCAATGTCAACTCTTGCACAAGGAGGCTATAGCTACTTCATTACCTTTATCGATGATCACTCACGATTCGAGTATGTGTTCTTGATGAAACACAAATCTGAAGCTTTTGAGAAATTTAAAGAGTTCAGAAACTAAGTAGAGAAACAGCTTGGCAAAAGTATTAAGATACTTCGATCCGATCGGGGTGGTGAATACTTAAGTCAAGAGTTTCAAGATTATCTTAGGGACAATGGGATATTGTCTCAATGGACTCCGCCATATACACCATAGCATAATAGTGTATCTGAGAGGCGTAACCGAACCTTGATGGACAAGGTTAGATCTATGATGAACCATGCAACTCTTCCAAAATCCTTTTGGGGCTATGCACGTAAGACAGCTGTTTACTTGCTAAACAGAGTCCCGACCAAGGTAGTCTCTACTACTCCATATGAGACGTGGAATAGTAAGAAACCTCATTTAACTCACCTTAAAATATGGGGTTGTCCTGCTTATGTAAAGCGGACTGTATCAGACAAATTGGATGCTAAGTCTGATAAATGTTATTTATTGGATACCCTAAGGAAAGAAGGTTACCAATTCTATCATCCCTTAGAACAAAAGGTGTTTGTTTCAAGGCATGCTGTGTTTCTGGAAAAAGAATTTCTTTTACAAGAAAATAGTGGGAGTGCATTGAACTTGATGAAGTTCAAGAAACTCCAATAGACATTACAGAGACACCTAGTCTAGACCCACAACCAATAACTCATAAAGATGAGCTATTAGTTGAACCTAAAACAACAACACTCTTCGTAGGTCTGATAGGACACGCAATATTCCAGAGAGATACGGATTTCTCATAAGTGAATCGAACGACGTGTTACTCATAAGCGATGACGAACCTATCAGTTATGAAGATGTTCTGAAACTCAGAAAGGGACAAATGGCTTGAAGCCATGAAGTCGGAAATGGATTCCATGTACGAAAATCAAGTATGGACTTGGTTAACCCACCTGAAGGGATTAAGCCCATAGGGTGCAAGTGGGTTTTCAAGAGAAAACCGACATGGAAGGTAATGTTGTTACCTTTAAGGCTAGATTAGTGGCAAAAGGATATCGTCAGAAACAAGGAATTGATTATGACGAAACCTATTCGCCAGTAGCTATGCTTAAATCCATTCGGATCTCCTGGCCATAGCAGCTCATTATGATTATGAGATATGGCAAATGGATGTGAAAATAGCTTTCCTTAATGGAAACCTGCTTGAGGATGTATACATGATACAACCTGAAGGTTTCACATCGGTTGATAAAACCAAAATATGCAAGCTTCGACGATCCATATATGGACTGAAGCAAGCATCCAGGAGTGGAAATCCGTTTTGATGAGACAATCAAAGAGTTTGATTTCTCACAAAATCCTTACGAACCTTGTGTGTACAAGAAGGTTAGTGGGAGTGCAATCGTATTCCTAGTATTATATGTCGATGACATATTACTTATAGGAAACGATATATCAGTCTTACAGTCGGTTAAAATTTGGTTGTCCAAAACTTTCTCCATGAAAGACCTGGGAGAAGCAACCTATATCCTTGGGATTAGAATCTATAGAGATAGATCAAAACGGTTGCTTGGTCTTTCGCAGTCTACATATATAGACCGAGTGCTAAAAAGGTTTAGCATGTCAGAATCCAAGAAAGGTTACCTTCCCATCAGGCATGGGATCAACCTTTCAAAGTCTTTGTGTCCGTACACAGAAGACGAGAGGATTTGCATGAATAAGATTCCTTATGCATCCGCGATAGGATCTATCATGTATGCTATGTTATGTACTAGGCCCGATGTATCGTATGCTCTGAGCGTCACGAGCAGATACCAGTCTGATCCAGGAATGGATCATTAGGCAGCTGTCAAGACAATCCTTAAGTACTTAAGAAGAACTAAGGATGTGTTCCTAATACGTGGGTATACAGATGCCTGTTTCCAGACAGATAAGGATGACTCCAAATCTCAGTCTGGATACGTATTTACTTTGAATGGAGGCGCAATAAGTTGGAAGAGTTCCAAACAAGACACTGTAGCGGATTCTACCACGGAAGCTGTCTGGATCAAGAAGTTTGTCTCAAAACTTGGTGAGGTTCCAACCATTGATGAAGCAATATCGGTTTATTGCCACAACAATGGAGCTATTGGACAAGCAAAGGAACCAAGGTCTCATCAACGATCCAAACACGTGCTTCGCCGCTATCATCTGATCAGAGAGATTATAAGTAGGAATGATATACAAATTGAGAAAATTCCCACTGAAAGGAATTTAGCGGATCCTTTAACTAAGGCCTTGCCTCAAAGCAAGTTTGAGGGTCATGTTAGAGCCTGTGGTATTGTATACCGTAGCGATTGGCATTAGGCCAAGTGGGAGTTTGTTAGTAATATGAGAGAAGTGTCCTAAGGCAATCGCCTTATGATTGTAATCATTTACTTTAATAAATGAATATTCACTATTTGAGTATACATGTTCGTGTATTTGATTGAGATCTTAAACTCATTTACTGAATGTCCGCAATACAATTCACAGCATGAGAGAATTTGTGATGAATTCACAACTAGTGATTATCTCTACATGTGCAATTGTGAAGTATTGAAATTGTCCCTAGTCGATGAATTGATAAATACGGACACTATCAATTCTGTTGAGACTAGCATGGGTTATTCTCTAATCAGCTGATTCTCACTAGCTGGTGACATTGGGATGTCCGGAGATAAACATGGATGCTAGTTAAGGGAACTAGTTCATTGGAGTGACTAGCTATAAAACTTCATATGGTAATCTACATATAGATATGTCAATGAAAGTTCTTACTGCAGCTTAAGTGCGATGTTCCTTTTACTTGCGGTGTTCAAGTCATCTTGGTCACGGAGACTTATACTTTGACATCTTAAGCAAGCATCTCTAAGGAGGTGTGGACCAAGGTTCGTAGAATCGCGATCCTACACAGGATCGATTTGGGGTCAGGATCGGATCGGTCAGGATCGGATCGTAAAATCGTACGATCCTATCAAAAACCCTTAAAATGAAAAAATATACAATTTTTATTAACACTATAATGAAAATAATCACGTTTAACTTCAAGAATATTCTATTTATTACAAGATGATCCAATTTAATTGTCAACCTATTAGATAATAGACATCTAAAGACTCATCATTTTAGAAAAAAGATATAACATAATATTATTAATCAAAAACTAACTAAAAAATAATTAAATAGATATTTAAATAATCTTAAAACACTAACACTAACGATGTAAAAGATAAAAAAAATAATAAAAAAGATTAATAATCTTCTGGGCCTCTGAAAAGGCTTTAAACAATATTTTTTGGGATTCAATCTTAAAACTAACTTGTAGATCTTTGAACGAGTTTCAATTTGATATATTATAGGTCACGTGGTTCAATCCGAGTCAAAAGTTATGACCTCTTAAAGCTTTCATCGATCCTGTTCCGATTCTGTTCCGATCCTGTCCGATCCTATACGATCCTGTCCGATTCTGTCCGATCCTACCGATCCTGCTGCGATTCTGCTACAAAAAACGATTCTGCGCGATTCTGGATCGTTTTCTGCCGTAGGATCGTAGGATCGTACGATCCTACGATCCAGGATCGCGATTCTACAAACTATGGTGTGGACCCAGGATGGTTGGGTATAAGCCGAAGTGCCCGAAGATGTTTGAACAGCCTACAAAGGATTCACCACTCCTTCGAGGAGATGTATACCGAAGGCCTATCATCGGATTGTTACTCGAAGCCTCTAGCCAGAGCACAACATGTTCCGAGTATGAATCTTCTAGGAAACATGAGAGTAATTAGAATCCGTTGGACGAGAAAGACATTACTTGGGCTAGGTGTGACGTAGTCAACCTAGTGGGGATTGACACACATAGACCGTGTCCTCAACCAAGTGGGTATAAGATGGTGAAGGGAATGGGGCACAACTCATTATAGCTGCTGACGGGTTTTAGAATTATTTCTGAGGTCAACCGTTGATCTTTCGATTAATTGGGGATCATGATTTACTACTAGGTGTCACTCATGATCGTTCTATAATTGGTTAATTATAGATGGCTAACATAAATCGAAAGCCTATTTAGTCACACACACTACGAGTAATTCGAGGGATTTAAAACGAGTTGAAAATTGGATTTTCCGATCAAGAGAAATAAGTCGAATCTGAATTTATCAGAGGCGCACCGGAAGCTTAAAATGGCTAAGTCTTTTGAAGGCTTATTGGACGAATTAAATGAGTTTAATTCGCAAGGAGACGGCTTGGTTTGGCCGGCCAAAGAGGGTCCCCACCCTCTTTGGTTTGGCTGGCCACAATGAGGAGGGAAACCAAATTATTTGGTTTAAATTATAAAATAAATCAAACGCGATTTGTTTTATAAAATTATGGATAAAGAAATTTATATAAAGAATTTATATAAAGAAATTTAAATAATGAGATTTATTTTCATGGAAAATAAAATAAACCTTGGATTGATTTATTTTATTTTATAAAATCAATTATGAATTGATTTTTCCATGATAAGAAAAATTTATATAATAAATTTCTTGTGAAAATTTATTCCATAATAAAAGGGGAGATGTGTTTGTTTTTATTATAAACTTAGTTATAATAAAACTTGGCATAACGGAATAATTCATAGGAAAATTTATAAGATAAATTTCTTATGAAAATTTATTCCGTTAGAAGGGAGACTTGGCGATGGAGAGGCTACTATATAAAGGAACCAAGGCAAGGCTTGAATTCCAATCAAGAGATTAAGAAGCAAGCCCTCTCTCTCTCCTTCTCTCCCTCTACCTCCTCTAGGGTCGGCGCCCCTTCTAGTTGCCCTGAGCCACATCCACCAAGAAGGTGCCGAAGAAGAAGAAGAAGCGGGTCGCAACTCCTTCCTTCCCCGGAATCTTGATTCCGTTACTTGGTGGTTAGTTTCCATCTCTCTCTCTTGATATTCTTGTCGTGCCTTTGGAGAATCTAGTAGTTCTTGTCGGCACGAAACTCATGGCATTGCGAAGTCATCCTGAAGATAACTCGTCGTGGACGTGAATAGAGGCGGAGCTTCCAAGGGACGCTACGGTTGGATCTCGTCCCTTTCTACGAGTTACGCGAGGTATTAAGTAAATTAGTTTACTTTCTGAAAAAATTTTAAATGTATGATCATGTCTCCACAACTTAAGGTTGCATGCTAGATACGTGGTTAAAATAATTTAAGAAATTATTTATACTAAACCTTCCGCTGCACGTAATTAAATTTTAAAATTACGAACCTGTATCCATGTCAACATGCACCCAGTCCCAACATTGAACACCGCAAGTCAAAGGAACATCGCACATAAGCTGCAGTAAGAACTTTCATTGACATATCTATATGTAGATTACCATATGAAGTTTTACAGCTAGTCACTCCAATGAACTAGTTCCCTTAACTAGCATCCATGTTTATCTCCAGACATCCCAATGTCACCAGCCAGTGAGAATCAGCTGATTAGAGAATAACCCATGCTAGTCTCAACAGAATTGACAGTGTCCATATTTATCAATTCATCGACTAGGGACAATTTCAATACTTCACAATTGCACATGTAGAGATAATCACTAGTTGTCAATTCATCACAAATTCTCTCATGCTGTGAATTGTATTGCGGACATTCAGTAAATGAGTTTAAGATCTCAATCAAATACATGAACATGTATACTCAAATAGTGAATATTCTTTTATTAAAGTAAATGATCACAATCATAAGGCGATTGCCTTAGGACACTTCTCTCACAATACTAACAAACTCCCACTTTGCCTAATGCCAATCACTACGGTATCCAATACCACAGGCTCTAACATGACCCTTAAACTTGCTTTGAAGCAAGGCCTTAGTTAAAGGATCCGTTAAATTCCTTTCAGTGGGAATTTTCTCAATTTGTATATCATTCCTACTTATAATCTCTCTGATCAGATGATAGCGGCGAAGCACGTGTTTGGATCGCTGATGAGACCTTGGTTCCTTTGCTTGTGCAATAGCTCCATTGTTGTCGCAGTAAACCGGTATTGCTTAATCAATGGTTGGAACCACACCAAGTTCTGAGACAAACTTCTTGATCCAGACTGCTTCTTTTGCTGCTTCCGAAGCCGCAATATATTCCGCTTCCGTGGTAGAATCCGCTACGGTGTCTTGTTTGGAACTCTTCCAACTTATTGCGCCTCCATTCAAAGTAAATACGTATCCACACTGAGATTTGGAGTCATCCTTATCTGTCTGGAAACTGGCATCTGTATACCCACGTATTACCATATCTCCTTCTCCATATATTAGGAAGACATCCTTAGTTCTTCTTAAGTACTTAAGGATTGTCTTGACAGCCGCCCAATGATCCATTCCTGGATCAGACTGGTATCTGCTCGTGACGCTCAGAGCATACGATACATCGGGCCTAGTACATAACATAGCATACATGATAGATCCTATCGCGGATGCATAAGGAATCTTATTCATGCAAATCCTCTCGTCTTCTGTGCGCGGACACATAGACTTTGAAAGGTTGATCCCATGCCTGATGGGAAGGTAACCTTTCTTGGATTCCGATATGCTAAACCTTTTTAGCACTTGGTCTATATAT
Organism: Boesenbergia rotunda; assembly: GCA_024364735.1. NCBI lineage: Eukaryota > Viridiplantae > Streptophyta > Magnoliopsida > Zingiberales > Zingiberaceae > Boesenbergia > Boesenbergia rotunda. The sequence goes on from JAGFNQ010006484.1 coordinate 7,186, forward strand.
GTAGACTGCGAAAGACCAAGCAACCGTTTTGATCTATCTCTATAGATTCTAATCCCAAGGATATAGGTTGCTTCTCCCAGGTCTTTCATGGAGAAAGTTTTGGACAACCAAATTTTAACTGACTGTAAGACTGATATATCGTTTCCTATAAGTAATATGTCATCGACATATAATACTAGGCTTACGACTGCACTCCCACTAACCTTCTTGTACACACAAGGTTCGTCAGGATTTTGTGAGAAATCAAACTCTTTCATTGTCTCATCAAAACGGATGTTCCAGCTCCTGGATGCTTGCTTCAGTCTATATATGGATCATTGAAGCTTGCATACTTTGGTTTTATCCACCGATGTGAAACCTTCAGGTTGTATCATGTATACATCCTCAAGCAGGTTTCCATTAAGGAAAGTTATTTTCACATCCATTTGGCATATCTCATAATCATAATGAGCTGCTATGGCTAGGAGCATCCGAATGGATTTAAGCATAGCTACTGGCGAATAGGTTTCGTTATAATCAATTCCTTGTTTCTGACGATATCCTTTTGCAACTAATCTAGCCTTAAAGGTAACAACATTACCTTCCATGTCGGTTTTCTTCTTGAAAACCCACTTGCACCCTATGGGCTTAATCCCTTCAGGTGGGTTAACCAAGTCCCATACTTGATTTTCGTACATAGAATCCATTTCCGATTTCATGGCTTCAAGTCATTTGTCCCTTTCTGAACTTTTCAGAACATCTTCATAACTGATAGGTTCGTCGTCGTTCGATTCACTTATGAGAAATCTGTATCTCTCTGGAATATTGCGTGTCCTATCAGACCTACGAAGAGGTGGTGTTGTTTTAGGTTTAACTGATAGCTTATCATTATGAGTTATTGGTTGTGGGTCTAGACTAGGTGTCTCTGTAATGTCTATTGGAGTTTCTTGAACTTCATCAAGTTCAATGCCACTCCCACTGTTTTCTTGTAAAAGAAATTTATTTTCCAGAAATACAGCATGCCTTGAAACAAACACCTTTTGTTCCAAGGGATGATAGAATTGGTAACCCTTTGTTTCCTTAGGGTATCCAATAAATAGACATTTATCAGACTTAGCATCCAATTTGTCTGATACAGTCCGCTTCACATAAGCAGGACAACCCCATATCTTAAGGTGAGTTAAGTGAGGTTTCTTACTGTTCAACGTCTCATATGGAGTAGTAAAGACTACCTTGGTCGTGACTCTGTTTAGCAAGTAAACAGCTGTCTTAAGTGCATAGCCCCAAAAGGATTTTGGAAGAGTTGCATGATTCATCGTGGACCTAACCATGTCCATCAAGGTTCAGTTACGCCTCTCAGATACACCATTATGCTGTGGTGTATACGGCGGAGTCCATTGAGACAATATCCCATTGTCCCTAAGATAATCTTGAAACTCTTGACTCAAGTATTCACCACCCCGATCGGATCGAAGTATCTTAATACTTTTGCCAAGCTGTTTCTCTACTTCATTTCTGAACTCTTTGAATTTCTCAAAAGCTTCAGATTTGTGTTTCATCAAGAACACATACCCGAATAGTGAGTGATCATCGATAAAGGTGATGAAGTAGCTATAGCCTCCTTGTGCAAGAGTTGACATTAGTCCACATACATCAGTATGTATTAGACCAAGCAATTCTCCCACTGGATTACCTTTTCCGGAAAAGGGTAATATGGCCATCTTGCCTTTTAAGCATGATTCGCATGTATCAAATGAACCGGGTTCAAATGATTCCAGAATTCCACATCGGTGTAATTTGGTCATGCGTTTCTTACTTACATGGCCAAGACGACAATGTCATTTGTAGGAGTCTATTCGATTATCTATTCGAGTACGTTTGTTGCTGACTTCGATATTGAAAACGTCACCGGATAAATCTAACGTGTAGATACCATTGTATAACGTTCCCGTCCCATAAAGAACACCATTTAAGGTTATGTAACAACAATTGTTAGTAAAAGTTAAATGATAACCCTTTTCATTCAAGCATGAAATAGATACAATGTTCTTTATTAACGAAGGAACAAAATAACAATTATCCAATTCTAAGACAAGTCCAGCAGGGAGCTTTAGCAAATATGTTCCTGATGGAAGCAGCAGCAATCTTTGCTCCATTTCCAACTCGCAAATTCACTTCTCCCTTGACGAGTCTTCTTCTATTCCTTAGCCCCTTTATGTCATTACATATATGTGAGCTACACCCAGTATCTAGTACCCAGGTGTACGAGGAAATAGAGTGACATTCAATAACGAAGATACCTGAAGAGGATGGGGCATCGGATGTCTTCCTCTTTAAGGACTCAAAATAAACCTTGCAGTTTCTACGCCAGTGGCCCTCCTTGCCACAATGATGGCAAGTGCCTTTGGTGCCCTTTTAGTCTTTTTGGTCTTTTCTTCCTTCCCTTATTTTGTTCTTTGGGCTTCCTCTTAGAACCTTTCCTTGAGGAACCAACTAACAGTATCGTCTTCTGATCCTGCTTTACAGAAGGCTCTACAGTCTTCAGCAGGTTAAGCAACTCAGGAAACTGGTCTGGAGTTGCATCTTCAGGAGGACGGTTAGGAAGTTGTTCTTCAAGGACATAAGCAAGCTTTTCTGCCTTGAGGACTATCCTCAAGTTTCTAAGTTGTTCTAAGCAAGCTTTTCTAAACTTTTCTGCCCGAGGCGTAACCAAATTAAACATGACAATTTTATTCAAAATAGTAAATTAAATTACAACAACTATCTTTAAATTGGACGGCTCCCCGAGGCTCAATCCAAAATAAAAAATTTTGTTAATAATTTAAAACCAATTCGAATTTAATTGTCAATTAATAATCCATAAATTTGTCTAGACTTTCTTGAAAGAAAGTGCCCAAAATTGCGAGATTTCATAATAGGTTTTCAGAATAATTGTTAGTTTCTGGTACGAAGAAAACTTACATATTTCCAAAATTGGAAAATTTCCAAAATAGAAAATTTTCAAAATTGGAAAGTTTCCATAAATGGGAAGTTTTCACAATTATCATAAAATTTTAGAAACTAGAATATTTCAAAAGTTTGCGAAATTTCATGAGGATTTCCAAACTTTGAAATTCCTAAATCTAAAATTTATCATAATTGAAAAGTTTCCATAATTGGAAAATTTTCCAAGATTGAGATCATGACAAAGTTTTCCGCAAAACAATTTTATGATTATGTCGAACACTAACCGGCTCTGATACCACTGCTGGGACCGGGTGCATGTTGACATGGATACGGGTTCGTAATTTTAAAATTTAATTACGTGCAGCGGAAGGTTTAGCATAAATAATTTCTTAAATTATTTTAACCACGTATCTAGCATGCAACCATAAGTTGTGGAGACATGATCATACATTTAAAATTTTGCAGAAATTAAACTAATTTACTTAATACCTCTCTTAACTCGTAGAAAGGGACGAGATCCAACCGTAGCGTCCCTTGGAAGCTCCGCCTCTATTCACGTCCACGCCGAGTTCTCTTCGGGATGACTTCGCAAAGCCACGAGTTTCATGCCGACAAGAACTACTAGATTCTCCAAAGGCACGATAAGAATATCAAGAGAGAGAGATGGAAACTAACCACCAAGTAACGGAATCAAGATTCCGAGGAAGGAAGGAGTTGCGACCCGCTTCTTCTTCTCCTTCGGCACCTTCTTAGTGGATGTGGCTCACAGCAACTAGAAGGGGCGCCGGCCCTAGAGGAGGGAGAGGGCGCCGGCCCTAGAGGAGGTAGAGGGTGAGAAGGAGAGGAAGAGAGGCTAGGCAAGAATCCTTGATCTCTTGGATTGGAATTCAAGCCTTGCCTTGGTTCCTTTATATAATAGCCTCTCCATCGCCAAGTCTCCCTTCTAACGGAATAAATTTTCATAAGAAATTTATCTTATAAATTTTCCTATGAATTATTCCGTTATGCCAAGTTTTATTATAACTAAGTTTATAATAAAAACAAACACATCTCCCCTTTTATTATGGAATAAATTTTCACAAGAAATTTATTATATAAATTTTTCTTATCATGAAAAAATCAATTCATAATTGATTTTATAAAATAAAATAAATCAATCCAAGGTTTATTTTATTTTCCATTAAAATAAATCTCATTATATAAATTTCTTTATATAAATTTCTTTATCAATAATTTTATAAAACAAATCGCGTTTGATTTATTTTATAATTTAAACCAAATAATTTGGTTTCCCTCCTCATTGTGGCCGGCCAAACCAAAGAGGGTGGGGACCCTCTTTGGCCGGCCAAACCAAGCTGTCTCCTTGCGAATTAAACTCATTTAATTCGTCCAATAAGCCTTCAAAAGACTTAGCCATTTTAAGCTTCCGGTGCGCCTCTGATAAATTCAGATTCGACTTATTTCTCTTGATCAAAAAATCTAATTTTCAACTCGTTTTAAATCTCTCGGATTACTCATTCGTGTGACTAAACAGGCTTTCGATTTATGTTGGCTGTCTATAATTAACCAATTATAGAACGATCATGAGTGGCACCTAGTAGTACATCATGATCCCTAATTAATCGAAAGATCAACGGTTGACCTCAGAAATAATTCTGAATCCCTTCAGCAGCTATAATAAGTTGTGCCCCATTCCCTTCACCATCTTATACCCACTTGGTTCAGGACACGGTCTATGTGTGTCAGTCCCCACTAGGCTGACTACGTCACACCTAGCCCAAGTAATGTCTTTCTCGTCCAACAGATTCTAATTACTCTCATGTTTCCTAGAGGATTCATACTCGGAACATGTTGTGCTCTGGCCAGAGGCTTCGAGTAACAATCCGACGATAGGCCTTGGGTATACATCTCCTCGCAAGGAGTGGTGAATCCTTTGTAGGCTGTTCAAACATCTTCGGGCACTTCGGCTTATACCCAACCATCCTGGGTCCACACCTCCTTAGAGATGCTTGCTTAAGATGTCAAAGTACAAGTCTCCGTGACCAAGATGACATGAACACCGCAAGTCAAAGGAGCATCGCACTTAAGCTAGAGTAAGAACATTCATTGACATATCTATATGTAGATTACCGTATGAAGTTTTACAGCTAGTCACTCCAATGAACTAGTTCCCTTAACTAGCATCCATGTTTATCTCCAGACATCCCAATGTCACCAGCCAGTGAGAATCAGCTGATTAGAGTATAACCCATGCTAGTCTCAACAGAATTGACAGTGTCCATATTTATCAATTCATCGACTAGGGACAATTTCAATACTTCACAATTGCACATATAGAGATAATCACTAGTTGTCAATTCATCACAAATTCTCTCATGCTGTGAATTGTATTGCGGACATTTAGTAAATGAGTTTAAGATCTCAATTAAATACATGAACATGTATACTCAAATAGTGAATATTCTTTTATTAAAGTAAATGATTACAATCATAAGGCGATTGTCTTAGGACACTTCTCTCACAATACTAACACATAGGGTGCAAGTGGGTTTTCAAGAAGAAAGCCGACATGGAAGGTAATGTTGTTACCTTTAAGGCTAGATTAGTGGCAAAGGATATCGTCAGAAACAAGGAATTGATTATAACGAAACCTATTCGCCAGTAGCTATGTTTAAATCCATTCGGATGCTCCTGGCCATAGAAGCTCATTATGATTATGAGATATGGCAAATGGATGTGAAAACAGCTTTCCTTTATGGAAACCTGCTTGAGGATGTATACATGATACAACCTGAAGGTTTCACATCGGTTAATAAAACCAAAGTATGCAAGCTTCGACGATCCATATATGGACTAAAGCAAGCATCCAGGAGCTGGAACATCCGTTTTGATGAGACAATCAAAGAGTTTGATTTCTCACAAAATCCTTACGAACCTTGTGTGTACAAGAAGGTTAGTGGGAGTGCAGTCGTATTCCTAGTATTATATGTCGATGATATATTACTTATAGGAAACGATATATCAGTCTTACAGTCAGTTAATATTTGGTTGTCCAAAACTTTCTCCATGAAAGACTTGGGAGAAGCAACCTATATCCTTGGGATTAGAATCTATAGAGATAGATCAAAACGGTTGCTTGGTCTTTCGCAGTCTACATATATACACCGAGTGTTAAAAAGGTTTAGCATGTCAGAATCCAAGAAAGGTTACCTGCCCATCAGGCATGGGATCAACCTTTCGAAGTCTATGTGTCCGCGCACAGAAGACGAGAGGATTTGCATGAATAAGATTCCTTATGCATCCGCGATAGGATCTATTATGTATGCTATGTTATGTACTAGGCCCGATTTATGGTATGCTCTGAGCGTCACAAGCATATACCAGTCTGATCCAGGAATGGATCATTGGGCGGCTGTCAAGACAATCCTCAAGTACTTAAGATACACTAAGGATGTGTCCCTAATGAATGGAGAAGGTGATATGGTAATACGTGGGTATACAGATGCCAGTTTCCAGACAGATAAGGATGACTCCAAATCTCAGTCCGGATACGTATTTATTTTGAATAGAGGCGCAATAAGTTGGAAGAGTTCCAAGCAACACACCGTAGCGGATTCTACCATGGAAGCGGAATATATTGCAGCTTCAGAAGCAGCAAAGGAAACAGTCTGGATCAAGAAGTTTGTCTCAGAACTTGGTGTGGTTCCAAGTATTGATGAAGCAATACCAGTTTACTGCGACAACAATGGAACTATTGCATAAGCAAAGGAACCAAGGTCTCATCAGCGATCCAAACATGTGCTTCGCCGCTATCATCTGATCAGAGAGATTATAAGTAGGAATGATATACAAATTGAGAGAATTTCCACTGAAAGGAATTTAGCGGATCCTTTAACTAAGGTCTTGCCTCAAAGTAAGTTTGAGAGTCATGTTAGAGCCTGTGGTATTGGGTACCGTAGCGATTGGCATTAGGCCAAGTGGGAGTTTGTTAATGATATGAGAGAAGTGTCCTAAGGCAATCGCCTTATGATTGTATTCATTTATTCTAATAAATGAATATTCACTATTTGAGTATACATGTTTGTCTATTTGATTGTAATCTTAAACTCATTTACTGAATGCCCGCAATACAATTCACAGCATGAGAGAATTTGTGATGAATTCACAACTAGTGATTATCTCTACATGTGCAATTGTGAAGTATTGAAATTGTCCCTAGTCGATGAATTGATAAATACGGACACTATCAATTCTGCTGAGACTAGCATGGGTTATTCTCTAATCAGCTGATTCTCACTGGTTGGTGACATTGAGATGTCCGGAGATAAACATGAATGCTAGTTAAGGGAACTAGTTCATTGGAGTGACTGGCTGTAAAACTTCATATGGTAGTCTACATATAGATATGTCAGTGAAGTTCGTACTGCAGCTTAAGTGCGATGTTCCTTTGACTTGCGGTGTTCAAGTCATCTTGGTCATGGAGACTTATACTTTGACATCTTAAGCAAGTGTCTCCAAGGAGATGTGGACCTAGGATGATTGGGTATAAGCCGAAGTGCTCGAAGATGTTTGAACAACCTACAAAGGATTCACCACTCCTTGCGAGGAGATGTATACCCGAGGCCTATCGTCGGATTGTTACTCGAAGCCTCTGGCCAGAGCATGACATGTTCAGAGTATGAATCTCTTAAATACATGAGAGTAATTAGAATCCGTAGGATGAGAAAACGTTACTTGGGCTAGGTGTGACGTAGTCAGCCTAGTGGGGACCGACACACATAGACCATGTCATGAATCAAGTGGGTATAAGATGGTGAAGGGAATGGGGCACTATTTATTATAGCTGCTGAAGGATTTCAGAATTGTTTCTGAGGTCAACCGTTGATCTTTCGATTAATTGGGGATCATGATGTACTACTAGGTGCCACTCATGATCATTCTATAATTAATTGATTAATTATAGACTGCCAATATAAATCGAAAGTCTATTTAGTCACACGCACTACGAGTAATCCGAGGGATTTAAAATGAGTTGAAAATTGGATTTTTCAATCAAGAGAGATTAAGTTTGGTTGATCCAAATGATAAGTCGAATCTGAATTTTTCAGAGACGCATCGGAAGCGTAAAATGGCTAAGTCTTTTGAAGACTTAACAGATGAATTAAATAAGTTTAATTCATTGGGGCTTGGCTTGGATGGGCCGGCCAAAGAGAGCCTCCATCCTCTTTGCTTGGCCGGCCACATCAAAGGGAGAGAACCAAGTTTTTGGTTCAATTTATAAAATAAACCTTGTGTGGTTTGTTTTATAAAATTATGGATGATATAAATTTTTATATAATAAACTAAGGTTTGGTTTATTTTTCATGGAAATTAAAATGAACTATGGATTGGTTTATTTTATAAAATCAATCATGGATTGATTTACCATGATAAGGAAATTTATTCCATAAGAGAGAAGAGACATGATTGATTTTTTATCATGAATTAAAATATGATTTTAACCATGATATAAAATCAAACTTGGCATGATGGAATAAGTTATTCCATATTTGAGAGGTTTGATGGTTGAGCGGCCACTATATAAAGGACCCAAGGCAAGGCTTGGGTGATAATCAAAGAGATGAAGACATAGGCTCTCTCCCTCTCTTTCTCTCCTTCGCTTCTCCCCTTCTTGCCGTGCGCCAACCAGCCCCAAGAAGGAGCACCAGCCGGGCGCCCCTGCCCTTTCCCTGCCAACCACTACCTGCTGCCGGAGAAGGAAGCTCCGGCCATCTCTTGGCCGGAAGAAGGTGCTACCGGAATTAGAGTTTGCCGCAAGGGTCGTTTTTGCCGCAAGCTTCTTCTTTTGCTTCACCGGAATTTTGATTCCGGCCATCCTTTTGTGGTTAGTCTTCCGACTTCTCTCTTGGTTTTTCTTGTCGCGTTCTCGGAGAATCTAGTAGTTCTCGAGAACACGAAACTCGTGGCTTTACGAAGTCATCCCGAAGATACTCGGCGTGGATGCGAATAGAGGCGGAGCTTCCAAGGGACGCTTACGGTTGGATCTCGTCCCTTCCTTCGAGTTATGCGAGGTAATACGTAAATTAGTTCATGTTTTTGCAAAAGTTTAAATATATGATCATGTCTACACAAGATAAAATTGCATGCTTAAATGTGTGGTTAAATGATTTAGAGAAATTATTTATGCTAAACCTTCTGCTGCACATAATTAATTTTAAAATTACGAACCCGCATCCATGTCAACATACACCTGGTCCCAACATATCCTTCCTTTTTTTTGAAATACTTGTAAATCCATTGGAATTTTTGTAATTCTATGTTAGAAGGTTAGGCATGGCCCCCTTGTATCATGGTTTTTTCCCTTGTTGGAATAAAATGGTTTTTTTTTAAAAAAAAGTTAGAATTAACTTGACAAAGGAATGTGTGATATTAAGTTGGGGTACAACTTAACATTGGTGTTATGGTGTCAAGTTGGGTAATGAGAGAGTGAAAACTATAGTGAATGACGTGGCATGACGTGGTATGACGTGGCACTTTACATGCACACGTCCGATTATCGCTTGGACACCATCGGCGGCCTTCGGCCGCCACCCGAATCAAACTATACCTTGGGGGGCACGGTGAACCCGTCGGAGATCGCGCATGCAAGGTGCCACGTCATTCACTATGATTTTCATTCTCCCATTTTCACTCTCCCAATCATTATTCAATTGAAAATTGGGAAAAGGCATAGGTTAAGGGGGAGGTTGTCTCTTGTTTGCCTTAATTTTCATAGGAAATTTTAGGTTTTGTGTCAATCTTGGGAATGATAATAGATACATTTTGAAATGTATTTTGCCCAAGTAGGTATAGGTACTACAAACCTCTCCACAAAATTTGGGAATTTTTGGAGATTTGTGGAATTAGTTATGCATTTCTGAATTTGGTCAGAAATGTTGAAAAATTGATTTTCAAAGTATCAGTCGACTGCCCTGGGGGGCAGTCGACTGGTCTGGGCTAGATTTGGTATCCAGTAGCTGATTGGTGTCCAAATGATATAAAATAAGTATATAGAGGGCTAGTACACTATGTTTAGGATCATTATGGATTAAAAAATGTAATAATTGGGATATTGTTGGAGTCTTTTTGATGTTAGGCAAAGGGGGAGAAGTGTTGGGTTTAATTTAGGAAACCAAATACACCATTGCAAGGAAATCCTAGGTCTAGGGGGAGACTAGGTGAAGGGGGAGCATGGTTGGTTGCTCCATTCTTGGCGTAAGGGGAACCTTGGAGAGGTTTTTAAAAAGCCTTTGTAAGTCCAATGTAAGGGAAGCCTTGGGATAGGTTTTAAAAAGCCCATTTTGGTGAAAATTCCTAACTTAGGGAAGTTAGGTGTGCAGGATGCCTTGGGATAGGATCCATGATTATTTGCATTGCATATGCATTGGCGGTGTAAGTCCAAGATAGAGTCTTGGCAATGTAAGTCCAAATGTTTGTTTAGCATTGTTGTTGCTATTTACTACTATTTCTTTTCCCTAACTTAAATGTATTGCCAAACATCAGAAAGGGGGAGATTGTTGAGACAATCTATGGTCCGGAGTGACCATGAGTTTTGATGTTTAGGCAAAGGGTTTAAGTTAGGTTTTCCCTTGTGTACTAATAAGTGTATGTAAGTGTGCAGGATGTGCAGGTTACACATATTGACCTAGCTAGACGGCTTCGATACGGTGAAGGGTGGCATGGAGACAAGCTGGAGGCTTGTGTGTGCACCCGAGGGACCATGGATGGTAGGGACGATGAGCTGAGGGGCGCGGACTTCGAGGCATGCGTGAAGGATGGCATGGAGGCAAGCTGGAGGCTTGTGTGCATCCGAGGGACGGGAGCCAAAGATGAAGAGGGCGCGAAGGCAATAGTCGAGGCTGCTGGTGAAGAGTCAGCTGAGTCGTGAGGGTACGAGTGCTGAGTGATTATACTCAGGAAATCCTAGGGTTCGAGTGCTGAGAGAAGTGTACTCAGGAAGGGAAACCTTAGGTGTGTGAGTGGACCAGTCGACTGCCCTGGGGGCAGTCAACTGATAAAGGTCACAGAAACTCACAGAATGTAGTCAACTTAGGACCAGTCGACTGCCCTGGGAGCAGTCGACTGGTAGTGGCTGGTTGAGTAGGTTGAAAATTCAAACATTGAGCTACAACGGTCGAATTTCAGTGGGACCAGTCGACTGCCCTGGGGGCAGTCGACTGGTGGCGGCCAGAACAGGGGTAAGTTCTATTTAAGAGGGCTTCGTTTTGGCTGGAACTCTTGACGAATTTAGCTTTGGTCAAGAGCCAAATAGTAGTCTTGGTGCTCAGATATTGTCGAGGTGTTGTGGCGAGGTTTCTCCACCCACAAGGAGTGACAAAGGGTAGCCGGAGGTCATCCGGGGAGTAATCCACTGAAGGATTCTTGGATTAGTCACCTCTTGGAGGTGGATACCTAAATCGGTATTGTTAGCATTGTTTAGTTGTTAGTTTTACTTTATTGCATTTCCGCTTGCGCAACTAACAACGTAGGTAGAAGAACGAATCGAAGAAGTGCTATTCACCCCTCCTCTAGCAACGACAACAATCTTACATAACACTCATAGTTAAAAATAGAGCTAAGTACAAACAATAACCGCAACTTCTTTAACCAAGCCACTGTAGAATTCCACAATAGATTATAGAAAATCCCAAGTCAATCAGATCAGTAAACCAAAAGCCTCTTCTCATCTACTCACGGTAGAATCGGAAAATCAAAGGAGACCTCCAAATCTCACGGCAACAACCAAACTCCAACGACAGGATAATGCACAAAAACCTATAGCAAAGTATCAATTTTTCCATCCAAAGCTTCCGCTTTAAATTGAAATACAAAGAAGCATGGGAAACCATCATTGCCTTAGGGTTTCTCCTCTCCGGTGGCAATTGAAGTCAAGGATGGCTTGGCCTTGGTTGATGAGAAACCGTCAACGATCACTGATGGTGAAGAAACTGTGGTGTCGGCTAGGGTTCCACGCTAGTACAACGCGACTAAGTGGGCACCGGATCTCTCAAAGGAGGAGAGGAATGAGAAGGAGAAGAAGAAGAAGGAAGAAGGAAAGGGTGGGGCGGTGATCGGCGTCGCTCGCTGTGGAGAACTGTCACGTGGCGTGGGGCGTCGGGGAGAAAGAAATGATGGAAGAGAAATGAATTAAGGCAGAAGATTAGGGTTTTATATTAGGTTTGGTTTTTTACAAAAAGGCCCTCCATGTTTGAATAATTTCTACTAGGACCTAATTTTCAAATTACCCCTAAAAATTCATATTTAATAGAAAGTCCAAGTATAATTAGACACGAAGTCCTGATCTGATGGGTTGGGCATGAAGTCGTAGTCAAGGAATGGGCATCGAAGACATGGTGAGTGAAGTTAGGCAAAAGACTTGATTGAGGGTTGGACACTGAAGTCCTAGTCGAGGATTGGGCAAAAGACTTAGTCGAGCGAGGACAACGGACAGGAGTTGGGATGGGTCAAGGTACGGACGTCACAAGTTTTAGAGTCGTCGGAGGCTGAGTAAAAGTCCAATCGATGGTACCGATTGGCAACAGATAACTTCTTCTAAGTGAAGTAGGTGAGGGAACAGTAGGCATCGTCTAACCTAGGGTTTTAGTTGAAACCTAAAAGTCAGGATCGGACAGTACGGGCTGCATATTCATTTTATCTATGTTATACTAATCCTTGTGTTGCAGCTAAGTAAAAGAGCAGACTACTTGCACTCAGGTGCCCGTATCGGTGTTAGGTACCCAAGAATGCAGGCACTCGAAAGGGACTTGGGCACCCGAGAGTTTTCGACTTAGCCAGGGCTTGGCTGAGCTAGCACTCGTTAAGTGGCAATTCCATGTCAGCAACACAGGTGCCTGAGTGCAGTTAGACGCTCGAGTGCAGATAAGGCTTAGACCAAGCACAAATCGTGCTACAGCTAGATCACAGCAGCAAGGGCGTCCATGATGGCTATACGAACACTTGAGTGACTGTATAAAAGGGCTCTTCCACCAGAAGCCTCGACATTAATTCTGGTATCGTCTTTGCTCTTGTGTGTTGCATCAAAACGACTCAACGATGCCAAAAAGCCGCTCTAACAATGACGTTCTCAATCTTACATACATTTGTGTTGTTGGTATAACTTTTGCTTATTGCATTGTACTTAACTTGTTCTCATTTTTTATGAATTAATAGAATTGCCCAAAGTAAACGGTCAAGAACCGTGAGCCTTGGAGTAGGAGCTATCGCAAGACTCCGAACCAAATAAAAATAAACTTGCATTAGTCGTGTTTCTTTTACTTGGACTCTCCTCTTTTTCTCTTGATGGCCTAACAAGAAGGATACAATATTGCCCATCCTCCTCTTTTTTCTTGAGAATACTTCGGCTACTAAAGAGTCGTATGGAGGTCCACTTGAAACTCAAGTAGACAAGTGGATTATCATCCAAGTTGGCCTCGATCTTCCACGAAATGAACATGGTGAGCTTTTGGGTTACATCGACTGGGACTCTGCCTTAAGGAATAAGATAGAAGCAGATGACAAGGTTACCTGAACCCTCCAGTACGGTCTTACCAATTAAGAACTTAACTGCGTCAACCCCTTCAACAACACGAAAGAGTTATGGAGAAAACTGATTGAACTCCATGAAGGAACCTTCGACACGAAGGTAAGCAAGCATGATTTGCAATTAAACAAATTGTATAACATGAACATACAGGAAGGATAGACTGTTGCCCAACTACACTCTCGCATTCAGGAACTGATGAACGACCACCATGCGATAGGCCACAAAATGGAAAATCACGATATTGTAAGCTACATGCTAAATTCATTTCCTAGGAATACCTTGTGTGCATCAATGATAGATGCTTACAAGGTTTCCATGGATCTTTTATTAATCAAGTTAGATGAAATATTTTCTGAATTTGACCTTCATGAGCAAATTAATACTACTCTGACCGAGAAAAGTATCGCTTTGGTTGCAGGTAAACTCAAGAAGAAGAAGCCATAATCCTAACCCGAATCTAACTCTGATTTAGATTTCGACGAAGAACCCATCAACTACACTGAACTACTAAATCTAGTTCAGAAGATGTACGAAAAGTGAAAAATTCAGAAGAAAAAGAAGGTGGTTCAATCAAAGGATGATCCGACTGAACCAAACATGAGTCAGAAGAACAAGGTGGACATCACCTATTATGGGTGCAACAAGAAGGACATTTCAAATCTGAGTGTCCCAACTTGAAAGAGGCAAAGAAGTAATGGCGGAAGAAGGTGCTTCAAGATACATTGGACTAGTCTTCCTCGAAGGAGTCAGATTAGGAAGAACTAGCCCATTTGAACCTACTTGCACTGGTGGCATAAGACGAAGTCGACACCGAGTCCAAGTCAGAAGCAGAACCGGAGCAAAGCAACGAATCGATCTCCCTCTCCGAAAAAAGCCAACTCATTGTAAGTGGTTATTCCGAGCTCGAATTGTATGATTTAATTTCCTATCTATCTCACAAGTTGGCTATACAACGTCTAGGTTAAGTCCCTCTAAAAGGAGGTTAAAGCCCTTAAGGAGGAGGCTAAGTCGATCTCATGATTGAGTCATTTCAGGGAGGAACCTCAACTTAGTTTCAGCAACTTGAGGATGAGAATTCCTCTCTGAAAACTCAACTCAAGGAATTTAGAAAAATCCTAGAATAGTTTACATTGGATTCTAAGAATTTTGTATGATTCTTAGAAAACAAAAAGCCATTTTTAACTGATCTGGACTTGGATTTAAAACTAACTTGCGATATAAATCATACTATTCAATTGTGAATCGTACTAACACTCGAGTCCAAGCATGGGTCCCAAAATTGAGCTTGACTAATCAAGTTGGACAAAACCACAATTGAATCCCCAAGGATCAAATTCACTACCTGATAGACCATATCAAGGTGTTGATCTAGGGGGAGCCAATAGAAAGACCATTTCTATTATTAGGTAAACTTTGCATGCATCCTTGATTGTTTGATTGCATATTTATTTAATTTCTGTAAATTACCATGCTTAGAGATTAGAAATGGTTAGTTAAGGACCTAGACCTGATTAAAACTTGCACAATCTAGTACCAAGTGTAGGATCGAGATAGAGCGATAGAGGGGGGGGGGTAAATATTGCTTTAAAAATATTTCGGATTTTTATAACGATTGAGTATGCAATGAAAAACAAAAACACAACACGCTAACACAAGTCATTTTTACTTGTTTCGGAGTCTTAACTGGTTCCTACTGCAAGGCCCACGATCCTTGATCGTTTGCATTGGGCAATCATTAATAGTCAAATGAATGTACAGATTACAAGATTTTAGTGTGTAATTAAAATAAAACAAATGTACCAACTCCTTTTTGAATGAGTTGAAGTTCATTGCTCGGAGAGTCAGACAACATTTCGGCGTTGTCGAAGCTTTGATCGTGCAGCACACAGGAGAACAGAATGATCACAGAGTGTTAGTTGATATTCTGGGGTGCTGCCTCGACCCCTTTATATAGTAGTCCTTCAGGTGCCTGAATGGTCATTCAGCGCCATAGTTACAGCGTCTTGGGTGGTAATTCTATCCGCTGCGTAGTCAAACATCAATCCTGGCTCAGGTGCCTGAGTGCCGATGTGGCTCCTCCACTCAGCACTCATCATACAAGCTTGAACATTGCGCCAGCTTAGCCACCCGCTGCTAGCTCCCAGGCACCTGAGTCTCATTTAGGCGCCCTAGTCCAACTGGTTCAACTTCCCAGCTGCAACAAGGGTTAGTTCCCTATAATAATATAAATAGAATAAATGCAAGTATGGATTTACGGGCAGTGCTATCTTGGTCTTGACTTTTAGGTTTCACCTGAAATCCTAGGTCAGACCGATGCCTACTGTTCCCTCCCGGGGAACGCATCCTCACCTACTCCTCTCAGGAGAGTTTACCTGCTGTCACTCGAAACCTCTGGTTGGACTTTTGTTTGGCCTCTGAGAACCCGAAACTCGACGACGTTCGACCTCGACCCATCTCGACTCCTGTCCGCAATCCCCGCTCGGCAAAGTCTTCTGCTCGGTCCCCCGGACCAAGACATCATGCTCGGCTTCACTCACCAAGTCTTCATTGCCCGATCCTCAACCAGGACTTCGTGCTCAACCCTGCAGGTCAAGACTTCATGCCTAGCTTACCTAGGACTTTCCTACAAGCTTCACAAGTTCATTAGTACATACAAACCAGCTTTACTTGAACCCTTTGCCACTTATCAAAACAAGGTTTGATCTGGTGCATCCGACACCAACAATCTCCCCATTTTTTATTATGGAAACCTAGTTCAAAGTTAAGCTAAAAACAAGTTTAATAAATAGGGAAATAAAATTTTATTTGAAGCTCTCTTCCTTAACCAGTTATTTCCCCCTTGATATAATATTTTTTCAAAAACTGGACTTAGTCTTCAAAATATGATTTAAATAGTTCAAAGACTAAGTTATCCTTTTGAAAAGCCAAAAATACTTTAAGCTTTTTGAAATACTTTAAAAAAAAATTTAGCTTACTTTCAAAAAAGCCTAAGTACTTTTAAAAACCTTTCGAAAATAATTAATTGCTTAACAAAATACTAAGTATAGAAATGATTTTTCAAGAATGCATAAGCTTTTGAACAACCAAGTTGAAATATTTTTTTTTTTGAAATCACCACAAGTATAGAAGTCAATTTTCAATGGGTGATTTTCAAAAAATATCCCTTAATTTTCGTAAGAATATCAAAAATTCACTCTTTTAAAAAAACATTTTGTAAAAAAAATTTCTAACACCTTAAAACCTTTCTAACACTTGAAAAAATATTCTAACACTTTGAAAATATTTTGAAAGATTTTTAATCACTTTGAACTTTTTCTTTTTTGGTATCAAAACACTTAGAAAATATTTTGAAAATAGTTTGAACTCTTTATTTCTAATAAATCTTAGAAAATATTTTGAAAATACTACTTTAAACTCTTCCTTTTTCTCCCCCTTTGACATATATCAAAATCATGTAATATAAGGGTAAGAAGTGTATCAAAACATTACAAAAATGACTAAGTAAGAAAAATTAGGTGTATCAAAGCAATTAAGTTTAACCAAACTAACATATAAAAAAAATTTAGGTCAAGCCTAGGCACCTTCATTTTGATTCCAAGCATGAAAAAAGAATTAAAATATTTTCACTTGGAAAAGGAGGAAAAAAAAAATCCTTTCAGGCACCTGTCTGACCTGTTAGCTAGTTGTTGACTGCAATAAGCAACAGTTTTTACTTGGGTCAGTCAAGTCAAGTGTATTTCATAAATCAACTAAGTTAGTCAGAATACTTGACTTGAATAGTTTGAATTGCATTTATAGTGCCCCCAATGTGTTTCGATGCACTAAATTAAAGCATCTTAAGTCTAGGCCAATAGTCCTTAGAATCTCAACCTAGTCTAGATTGCCAATCAAGTTAGTCCTAATCTGCTTATGAGATGCTAACTGCTAGAACTATAGGAACATGCATACTAGGGTTAAGTCTAAGCTAAGTCCGTATCGAAGAAAGACCCTACTTTTGAAAGGGATAGTTTTAAAGTCAAAATAAAACTATGTTTCAAAAAATATATTGAATTTTGTAAGTAAAGTTTTGAAAATTTAAATTACAGTATTTGAAACCCTTTTAAAAATAGAATTAGGCTTAAAGATGAGTAAATCCAAAATAAACAAAAGAAAACCTACTCTACTAAGCACATGCCAAGATGAATATAATATAAATAAATAAAGCATGATCTAATATAAACCATAGTCAGTAAAAAAACTACAACCAGATATACAAAGATAGTCAAACCATAGTCAACACAAGTTAGATCAAGATAAACAGTCTGGTCAAAGAGTCAGGTGAATCAAGATGTCAGAATCTAAGAAGAGGGGCCTGGACGCCAGGACTGAAGCAGTTGCATAAGCTTGGTGTGTCGCTCTACTGCTGTCTGGGCCATCACTGAATATCGAGTGTCTGACTCCTCTCGAAACGTCAGGATCTGGGCCCCAAGACGGTGAACCTCTGTCTCGTGGAGAGTTAGTCTCTGATCCGTCGAGAGTGGAGAAGGCGGTGGTGGATCTTGCTGAGGTGTCTCCTGTGGGTAGAGATGTTGGATGCATAAGTGATGGCATGAAAGATGAGATGTCCCATGTCTATATCCAAATGATGAATAAAAGCATACATCAAGAAAGTGTGAAATAGCCTCATCACAGCGATATCCCTAGTTTTGATAGGTAGAACACAAAGAAGAAGAACTCAATATAGGGTGTAGTGTGTTAGTAGGAGCCCTAGAGCCAATTAAATGATGATTGACTAGGGACATTTTATATCATATTTTATTATTAATAAAGGAATGTTTGGTTATTATACTTAATTTGTATTTGTGTCAAATAACTAAGTATAATAATGTCCTTGGATAGTAGGGTCTTATCTACATTATATCGATTGGTTGAATCGATAGTGAGATGATGTAGAGAACACTACTCTAAACCATTCCTAGTCAAGTATTAATATTCAAGGACAATATTAATACATGGAGACTAACATGTAGATCAACTGATGACTTGAGCTCACAAGTTGTAACACCCGCCTTTTTCCCACACCTTACGGTGTGGCGAGAGGTGGCGTTACGCTAACATACATAGGAGCATATGAACATCTTAATGCAGCTGAATAAATTTTTTTCCTCTTTTTTTTTAAACTTATTACACATGCGTTTAACCATGCAACTAATACTTGAATCATGTATATATGCCTTAATTATCATTCATGAACAAGGTGACATTGTAACTTAGCCTATTAACAGCATACGTAGCATCATGATATAAACATTCCATAACTTATCCATAAACATCATAAGTAGCAAGTAACTTATCCATAAGCATCATAAGTAGTAAGTTATTCTTTAGGCATAACTATCATAAGTATAGCATAGAACCTAAGGAGGCGTTTCAAAACACAAGACATGCAACAAGTATAAATAGAAGAATCCCTTGTCATGTCACTGCCACACACACACTTTTGCCCCTCCTGCTGCTTCCCTTAATACCCTCTTGCTTGATCTGCGGTATAAGGAAATAAGACTATAAGCACACAGGCTTAGTAAGACCCTTTCCTACTCACTAAAACCATACGTCACATAAAACGTAATCATATGAAACATTTAACAGGACATGGTTCCTAACATGAAACGTAAGCATAAAAGACATTTAACATGGCATGGTTCTTAACATAATCATAAGCATATTCTTAACACAATTCATAAGCATACTCCTAGCATAAATCATGAGCATTTTCCTAGCATAAATCATGAGCATATCATAAGCAGATTCTTAGCATAAATCATGAGAATATTCTTAACATAAATCCTGATCATATCATAAGCAGATTCATAGCATAAATTATGAGCATATTCTTAACATAAATCATAAGCATATTCTTAAGCATATTCTTAGCATAAATCATGAGCATATCATAAGCATATTCTTAGCATAAATGCATAACATGAATGGATGCATGAGTCAAGTGCATATACATAAGGATGCTTATTTGAAAATCATACTTATAAATACTTAAACATAATCATAACATCATGGGGCCCTGGCTTGTACCACATACATACATCATGTGCGTGCATCCCTAAGTAAATACGAGGTAGCTAATCTCGACCTACTAGGGTAAGGACAGCTTCATCGGTAGTCCCGAACCGTGGGCAGCTTCATCGGTAGTCCAGAACCGTGGACAGCTTCATCGGTAGTCCCGAACCGTGGGCAGCTTCATCGGTAGTCCAGAACCGTGGACAGCTTCATCGGTAGTCCAGAACCATGGACAACTTCATCGGTAGTCCAGAACCGTGGACCTTAGGTCCGGTACAAGCCCATTCATAAAATAAAATAATTTCACATGCTTCTTCATTCATAAAACATACGTGGCATAATCATTCATTCTTAATGCTTACATCATCATTATGCCTTGAAGGCATGAACCTTATCTTCATTCATCATTTTCATTCCATATCATCATTATGCCTCGAAGGCATCAACCTTATCTTCATTCATCATTTTCCATTCATAAGACATGACATACATACATAATTATGTCCTAAATATAAACATCGATCATCCTAGTTCATAAAGCTTGCATGATCACGGTACCTCAGGTAAGCATGCATTACATACATGGCACATATCACATATCATACATGATCATGGTATCTATCATAAAACATGCAAGGGTAAGATTCGTAGGAACATGATACTTGCTAACTAGGTTAATAACATTCAGCCTAAACATGGATAAGTCTACATAACTATCTTATACATATGTCCAAAGTGTTTTTCCTAACGCATGCATACTTCTTTGACACATGTGTTCGTAACATATGATGGAAGACATTCATAAATAAATCCTACTTGAACATGATACATAACATAACATACAGAGTCATAATGCATAACCTATAAACTTAGGGTTTGGACATTATCAGAAACCATACAACATCCTTGAACCTATTCACATACAATTACATACACTACCATAGGGAGTCATTAGAACCCTTAATTAGAGTTAACCCTAAGTCCTAGCCCTAATTCTTGTCTTGGCCGAAACCCTAGAAGGGTAATGTGTCCATGAAAAATTCACATACTTCACAATTAACATCCAATACAATACATACAATACCCTAGGGAGCCATTAGAACCCATAATTGGGGCTAACCCTAAGTTCTAGCCCTATTCTTGGTCATGGCCGAAACCCTAGAGGGCGTCTAGGCCCATGAAAAATTTATACCATTTACAATCAATATTCATAGGATCATAAGGAATCATAGATGACATGTTTAGAGGTTAAATCTAATCCTAACCAAGGATTAGAGGTGGTGGCCGAAACTTGTAAAGGGTCCTAGGGTGCCATCAAAAATTTCATAACTCATAATTTATTCCTTATTTACCATAGAAAAACATTAGGAAACCTAAATAAAGTTTTAACATCATCCTAGACTTGGAACCATGCCTTGGCCGAAAACCCTAAAGGATCATCTCTCATGGTTTCCTCAACATATATATCTCTAGCAAAACTTGAATCATGGTAAACATCAAGAAAAACTATTATACCACAGGTGAGGGAGTCTTACCTTGGTTTATCTTGATTATCACCTTGAATAGAGAAGCCAAAAGAAATCCTCCTTGACCCTAGACCACCCCTAGCCCTTGTAGCCTTGTAGGAAGCCCTTAGATCTTGAAGATGGAGTCCTTTGTGAAGCTTTTCTAAGGGAGACAAACCCTTTGTGGCTTTCGGCTAGGAGAAGGAAGAAGAGGCAGAGAAGGAGTTTTGGTGGAAGAAGAGAACAATGACTTAAGTGCTAAGTTGTCTCTTCCCTTCCCCTCTCTTTTATACTACATGAAGGGGGCATGTAAAGGGGCATGGTGCCTCTTCTCTTGATGACTCTTCACTTCCCTAAGCCTTAACCAAAATTCTCTTCATTCTCTACTAGCACTCCCTTGCTAGGTGAATTGGTTAGTACATGCATGATGATACACTAGGTCCAAGGTTCAATCCTTGGTGCATGCACTTCTTTTTATTACTTTTATAATTATTTTTGCTAAGGCCCATATAAGAGCCCACTAAGGTTTATGTTAATATTTATAATTTAAATCCATTCCATTCATGATAAAATTTTACCTAAGGTCTCTTAATGGCCATGGTATTAGAAGGGCCCATTATTACTTAGCTAATCTACATGAAAAATCATGAATAATCATGCTAAGGTTCGTACTAGTATCTCTATGTCCCTCGAAAATCTATCTAGACATGATCAATATTTTTAAAGAAAATATTGAGAAAATTTTCCGGGTCGTTACACAAGTCATAGATATGTGATATCAAGTTGACACATAGATATACATTGGAGAATGTGTACTGAATGACCCGCCATGAGAAAGTTTCATAGATTGTCATATGAGTGTCATAAACTTTTTCATGTGACTATTGGTATGAATAGACCTTAGACCTGAAGTCACTACGGTTCCCTATATAAGGAGTTATGTACTTTGGTATCGTCAAACGTCACCCGTAACAGGGTGGACTATAAAGGCGATCACTGGGTATGTAATGAATTATGCGGAGGGATGTGAGTGATGTAGATGGGATATATCCCTCCCATATGACGGGATCTGTGGGCCCCTTGATCGAGTAGGACTGCTAAAACGCATGACCATGCTCGAATGAGTCAATATGAGATATTGAGCTCAATTGTTTGAGTGAGTCTACTCGGGGATCAAAAAACACCAGATTGATTGAGGATGATACGGTCTATGCCTCATTTGTCAATCTAGATATCAAGGATAGAAGGACAAGGTCATACATTGCCATAGTCACGGAGGTTAAGTCGGATCTCGACTTTCTTGTTACTTGGGTAGCATTGATGCATTGTTAGATGACGCTCATTGCTTTTGTGTCTAAATTGGTTTAGACACATTGCCAATGTTACGAGAGCCTATTGGGTCACACACTAAGGACACGATGCTTCGGAGATTAATTGATCTTGATTTGGCTAAGATTTAATTAGAATTGGATTAATTGAGTTAGACTCAAGTGAATCCAATTGGATTATGGATTGAGATCTAATTTGAGTTAAACTCATTTAGATTAGACTCAATCACATTTGGATGAAATATTAATTCATTAAAATGTTTAATGAATTAATAAGAGAGGAAGATGGAGAGTTTCTCACCATTAGAGTGTTACATGAAAAGTTAGAGAGTTACATTAAAATGTTTAATGAAGGGAAGTTTAAAAGGCAAAAACTCCTCATGATATGAGTATAAAAGAGTTTTTCCCTTGTCATTTGGATGACAACTTGTCATTTTCTTTCCCCTCTTCCTTCTCTTCTCCATCTTGGCTAAAACTCACATCTTGGGTTCTTGGTGTTTTGTGAACTACCTCAAGTTGCTAGCACAACTAAGGTAGTTCTTCTCCGAAGTAGAGATATCGTGTTCGTGTGGATATGAATAGAGGCACGGACACTTGAACGTGCAAGAGATCCGGCGGCGCTTGGACGAGCGGGATAAACGTAAGGGCACGCTCCAAAGGTATAAACAAGTAGATAAAAATCTATTAGATAGATATACTTTGTACGAGTTTTCTTTCGCATGGATCGCTCGTGGGATCTTGTTTCCGCTGTGTTTTGTGTTTATGTCGTCTGAAGATCCCAACATAGTGTTGTGGTTGAAGCTGCATGGAGCTGAAAGAATAAATGGTAGGGTCTCTCTCACCTTCAAAGAAATAAGTAAAAAGGGTGTCTAGGGTAATGTGGGAGTAAGGATCAGCAAATGGACCGTCCCTAGGTGGATAGCATAAGAATGTAGAATCAGATGGACATAACTCAAAATGTTGGGTAAATAGTGTAGGAGATATGATAAAATCAATTTGTTGGGCACAAGTAGAATAATGAGTGTCATCTAATTTGACCAAGTTATTGTAAAATTCTATACACAAGGTCACATTTATAAAATCAGTGCAGTAGACAAGCTAGTATAGGTGGTAGTGATGGATAATGTCCATGGTGATAGGGCAGTAGGTCTCAAAGAAATTCCTATGAAGATAGTGCCAATTTAAAGGTTGATAGGTGGTCTGCTCAAAAAGATCCTGAAGAGACAAGGAGGGGAATTTAGGGTTTGTACTGGGTAGGGTAGCAAGTCCAGTCTGTGCTATGCTACGTGTACTAATTTTAACAAAAACATAATAATGGTAAGAATAAAAAAATAGAAATTAAGAGTAAAATTTAGAATATACTGTCTTTGAGGCATGACGAAGGTAAGGAAGGAAGATCCTGGGCTGTTGGTTCCGTTTTGGCTGGGGTTTAAGAGAGAAAATGAGAGAAAAAGTGTCACGCCCCGAGACCCTGGAGCCGCTGATCCAATAGAGAATCGGATAGCACCTCCCCTGTCCGGCGGACAATTTACACAAACACACAGATACAAATAACACAACCACGCAGTTAAATGGCCTCAGGCCTCAAATCCATGCAGAAACAACATATATATGACTATAACCGTCGCAAAACCAAAGTACGAACTCACCTGAGCTGCCAAGGGGCAGGAACAAAGCCAAAACCCCACAAAGTCCAACCTAGGTCTCAAAAGTACAATACCATCAAATAAAACATGAATACATGTCCAAACATGGCAACGGAAGCAAAGTATATACTACAGGGTCCATAACCGAAGAACAACATAAGATAAACCAAAACGGAGCTCCTCTAGAGCTGGGGACTGGCGGCTAGGGCTCACCTGGCAGACATTAACCTGAAATTAAGAAAAATAACCAACGGTGTGAGTCCAAAAGAAATCTGCGGATACCCAGAGTAGATATGCATAGAAAGTTATACTAACAATAAGAGTTCCACTAATACAGTCTCATATCAACAATAAGGAAAGACTAGAACTAAAAGTACTGAGGTAGATACATACCAGAATCCATCTAACCTGAAAAGAGGGTAATAAATTCCAATGGAATACCAATAGGTATATAATCTCAGATAACAAGTCTCCAGAATATGCATGTCAAACAAGTGCAGAAATCAAGTGCAGCAAACAATGCACGATGCAAAATATGCACATGGTGCAATGATATGTGTCACCCCTAGTCCCAGTCAGGATCATCGTCCACGACGTCCGCGTGGGTAGAGCTGTGACAACCTGTACGCACCCTGCCATCACTGCTCCTGAGTGACCGGGTGGACAGGATGCTGGCGGAGACCACGCTCCTACCCCAAGCAATGGGGGAGTCTAGCTCTCATCTCCTCGTGGCTCAGTACGAGAAGGGATTCTTGGCTGCTACCACGCCCGGACCCACCCTCCAAATAGTGGCCAAATGGAGCAATACAGGGCAAATGCACACATCCTACGGTATCCACTAACCCATGAGTGGCCGTGTGTGCATATCCTCATGTACCGGAAGACGATAGGCTCAACCACAAGGGAGTCGCTGATCGCCGGCATGCAACAATGCAGAGATGGTGTATGATAGATACACATACCTCCCTCACCAAGTCCTCAGTATACTAAGTCTCAGTCTGAATCCTATAACAGGAATATTGGTAACCTACAAGGTATACTGGCAGGAAACTACTGATCCCTCAACGTCAAATGCAAGAGATACATCAAGATATCTAAGCATACATATAGATATGACAATACCTGAGACTGTATGGAACTAACAGCATAATAACTCAGGGATAGACAACAACTATCCAGAACAAGCATATTAAACAAGGATAGCGTATAAACTTACTGCTATCTATAACAGTCTATGCATAACAATATGACAATATCAACAAGATAAGTCAAGGGGTACCCGCCTCCAAGAGTAGAAGTCCGTATCAAATGAGATAGAGCCACCCGTCCAATATAATCCGCAATCGCAAAGCAAATCAAGTCCCTGTATCAGGGATAGATTTAATTAGCTATTACAAAAATAACAACTAGCTAATTAATTCCTAATCCGTTTTAGGGTTTACCGAATCATTTCCTTTTTCATTCAATCTCTTATAATTAAATGAAAGGTTTTCCTAATTACCCCATGTAATTAAGATTTAGGTTTATTTCCAATTCAACCTCATCAAGATTAGGTTATTAGGTTTAAATCTCCAATTAAACCTTACCTAAATCCAACTCTAAGTAGCACGGATGACACTAGAAGATCCATATACTCGGCTAACAACCTAGCCTAACTAGATCAAGTAAACGAGTCGCACATATATGATCAGAGTCAATCAAAAACCTTACCTCAGATTGGGTAGTATAATTTCCCCCAATCCACCGCTCCGATTAACTTGCTCGAAGCACACAACAATTAGCTAATCACCATTCACAGATCCTGCACAAAGCATACAAAGCAAGAACAGCTTAACCCTAGCCAAATCCGAGACCTCAAGAAGGAAGCTAGGCACTGAACTATTACCATAAATCAGTTCCTTACCTCAATTCCAAGAAACAATGGCAGAACCTCACAGCAATTAGTAGATGAGAGATTTGAACCAAATTTCCAATTTCTAGTTTCCGAAATCAGATCTGGCAACACACAAGGATTCATTTTCGCATTCCCCTCAGCTCACTCCCTCTGTTCCGACTCTAAAGCAAACAACCAAGCTTACCCGGAAGAGCTTGGCCGGCTGTGCATCCCAATGAGGAAGATGATTCGTCGGCCGGATTCAACTACACCTCCACCTAATCCTCCAATCGCGATCCGGTGAGGAAGTATGGCGAAGAAGAAGGAAACCACTCTGTGCGATGATAAGAAGGAGCTAGGGTTCCCGGCGTCGCGATCCAACAATGGACCGAAGCGTGATATCACAGCTCAAACGCGTGTGGAGAAGGTGGAAGGAGTCGAGCGTCGGGGTGGCGTCGTCTAGTGCACGCACGCGAAGGAGAAAAAAAGGGTGCGGCTTCGATCGGGCAGGGAAGATGAATGCGGCGGAGCTGAGCCCTAACCGGCTTTTATAGTTGTCTTTTTGCAGTTTAGTCCAATGAGTTTTCGGCTATTTGCAATTTCATCCTTATGTTTAAAATTTCATGCGCATTAACCCTTGTAACTATTTGTTTTATTACATTTTGGTCCCTAAATTTGTGTCCAAAGACTCGGAAACCCCTGAACCATCCCGGTAACCCTCTGGAAATTTCCGGAACCTAGTCAAACTTGTCGGATTTAACATCCTCCCCCACTAATAAAAATTTGGTCCCCAAATTTCGTTTATTACCCACAGCAAGTACTAACAACATATAGATAGTAATATGCTGAACGAAATCTAACCATATATACTAACCCCTATATCGTATAACTACCATACGGGAAACTAACCATAAGTTTCCGAGTAGGGTAACGTCCTACTGAAACCAGTGGTCTCCCCGGACCATTAATTAGTAACCAACATCTCTCCAACCCGTAGGGCCACCCTAGACCCCATCTTTAAGTATCCGTAATAAGCATAAAAAGGTACTGATTCCAATTATCTCTATTTTAAGTGACAAGTAACTAAACGAACATCATACCGCGAAAAGTCGCTCCTTGGTTCTGCGGTGCCTCCTCTCTGGTGGTCGCATACGCTCGTCCCGTCTCCGGCGGTGGGGGTGGTACTGCCGGGTACTGCTGTGGCTGTGGCACTGCCAGGTACTGCTGCGGCTGTGGCAGTGGCTGATATTGCAGCTGAGACTGCGGCTGATACGGTGGATAATCCTGATGCGGAGGAATACACTGCTGCTGAGATCCTAATGCTGAACTCGGCGATACCACTGAGGTGTAGCAAGCCTCATATCCTTGCATACAGTAGGCAGGTGCTGGAGGGGCGGACTGCGGCTGACGGAAAGAAGACTGTGTCCTATACCCTCCCCTATGAGATCCCGACTGACTCATCTGCCCGCTCTGTCCAGTAGCTCTCGTACCCTCATGTTGTGCTTTCAGCGTACAATCTCGCCTTATATGCCCTGGTAGCTTACAATAGTAGCAAACAGAATGCTCAAGTGGGCAATCCGCCCTAATATGCTCTCGAGAACCACACTGCACACAGTATGATTCATCAGTAGATCTCTCCTGATTCTGCTGAGGAGATCGAAAGAATCCTGCCGAAGAACGACCTGACTTCGGGGGCCTGGATGATGCCTCAGAGGTGCCCTGAGCGAACTGACCCTGGCTGCCACGCTTCTGTCCAGTAGTCTGCGGCTGCTGAGTCTGAGCTGAGTCCGCTATAGTCTGCTTCCCCTTCTTCTTACCCCCAAACAGTCTGTGCTGTGTCATCTCAATAATGAGCGCTCGCTCTAATGCCTCTCGATAGGAGGTCGGGACAATTCCTGACATACGAGTCTGAATGTATGCCGCTAAACCCTGATGAAACTGAGTCATCCTCTCCATGTCGTCTGCAACCATGTGAGGGCAATACTCTGATAGGTGGTTAAACTCCGCCCCATACTCCAGTACTGATAAGTCTCCCTGCTTGAGAACCATGAACTCCTGTCGCCTAGCCATGCGGAACGCTACTGGAAGGTACCTCGCCTCAAATGCCTCCCGGAATGTGTGCCAAGAGACGTACTCCTCTCCAATGACGGTCTGCTGCGTAGTCCACCAGGCATACGCCTGATCTCGCAGATGATAAATGGCCAACTCATCCTTCTCCCATTCCGAACACGTCAGATAACGAAAAGTACTCTTAAGGGTCCTGATCCACTCTCGGGTCGCAGCTGGATCCGGTCCTCCCTGGAATAAAGTGAATCGGCCCTTTATGGACGCCACCAACATCGAAATCCGGGCTCGATCCCTAATGCCATCAGTAAGAGCAAATACCACAGGGGGCACGGTGGAACATCCCGGTGCAGGAATCATAGAAGGAGCCGTAGGCATGATCGGGGTGGACACCACAGGTGGTGCCATAGGTGCAGTTGAAAATCTGGGGGCAACAAATGCCGGTGGAAATGAAGGTAGCACCGGGGCCTGCATCGTAGTCTGAGTAGGGGGATACGCTGCAGCAGTCATAGTCGGGGGTGCAGTAGCATACGATGGTGCCGGTACTGCTGATGGCGTAGTCTGATAATACAGACCCGATGCTGCTGGTGGAACTGCAGAATGCATCGGAGCAATTACAGGCGCCTTCGATGGAATAGTGGGGATAACCGGGGTAGGTACCACCGAGGTAACTGTGGGATGCGTCGTAATAGGTGTCTCTGATGGAACTGCAGGGAACATCGATGCAGATCCTACCGGTGCTGAATGTGTCGGCAGTGGTACGACCGCTGACACAGTGAATACTACCGGAGTAGACACAGTAGGAGGGGCAGTAGGGACTGCTGATGGGAATGGAGTAGGGACCCTCTGGGGGAACCCTGACCCTCTGGATGTCCTGCGGAGTCTGACCTCGCCTATCAGGCTCTCTATCAGTGGTCCTCTCAGATGGCTCTACAGCCGGAGGCTCTACAGTCCTCTTACATGGCCGTCCCCGACCACGTCTCGGTGCAGGTATAAGAGCATCTCGCGTCATACCTGTTAAATTGTTAACGAGTATTATAACCCAAAACCAAGAGGCTAACCTTAAATTACCTATTTGCTGCCTGGAGATGTCCCGTCGCTGCCAAGTCCCAAATTGTCGTCGTATCGCAATCACGACCTTAAAGATCCGTAATATACTCGGATGAATAACATCAGACCCGAGCTCCGACACCTACCAGTTCAGTGTCAGATTTAAATTCCGAAAAATTCACGAATCGATGGTATCCCGCATCCTGGGCTTGATACCAAAAATAAGTTGGTATCAGATAATTTCCTGAAAAATCCGAAAAGATCCGACAAAACCCATAAAATAAGTAGGCATCATAAACCTACGCTCTGATACCAAAAATAAATTGTCACGCCCCGAGACCCTGGAACCGCTGATTCAATAGAGAATCGGACAGCACCTCCCCTATCCGGCGGACAATTTACACAAACACACAGATACAAATAACACAACCACGCAGTTAAATGGCCTCAGGCCTCAAATCCATGCAAAAACAACATATATATGACTATAACCGTCGCAAAACCAAAGTACGAACTCACTTGAGCTGCCAGGGGGCAGGAACAAAGCCAAAACCCCACAAAGTCCAACCTAGGACTCAAAAGTACAATACCATCGAATAAAACATGAATACATGTCCAAACATGGCAATGGAAGCAAAGTATATACTACAGGGTACATAACCGAAGAACAACATAAGATAAACTAAAACGAGCTCCTCTAGAGCTGGGGACTGGCGGCTATGGATCACCTGGCAGACATTAACCTGAAATAAGAAAAATAACCAACGGTGTGAGTCCAAAAGAACTCTGCGGATACCCAGAGTAGATATGCATAGAAAGTTATACTAACAATAAGAGTTCCGCTAATACAGTCTCATATCAACAATAGGGAAAGACTAGAACTGAAAGTACTGAGGTAGATACATACCAGAATCCATCTAACCTGAAAAGAGGTTAATAAATACCAATGGAATACCAATAGACATATAATCTCAGATAACAAGTCTCCAGAATATGCTTGTCAAACAAGTGCAGAAATCAAGTGCAGCAAACAATGCACGATGCAAAATATACACATGGTGCAATGACATGTGTCACCCCTAGTCCCAGTCAGGATCATCGTCCACGGCGTCCGCGTGGGTAGAGCTTTGACAACCTGTACGCACCCTGCCATCACTGCTCCTGAGTGACCGGGTGGACAGGATGCTGCAGAGACCACGCTCCTACCCCAAGCAATGGGGGAGTCTAGCTCTCATCTCCTCGTGGCTCAGTACGAGAAGGGATCCCTGGCTGCTACCACGCCCGGACCCACCCTCCAAATAGTGGCCAAACGGAGCAATACAGGGCAAATGCACACATCCTACGGTATCCACTAACCCATGAGTGGTCGTGTGTGCATATCCTCATGTACCGGAAGACGATAGGCTCAACCACAAGGGAGTCGCTGATCGCCGGCATGCAACAATGCAGAGATGGTTTATGATAGATACACATACCTCCCTCACCAAGTCCTCAGTATACTAAGTCTTAGTCTGAATCCTATAATAGGAAATATTGGTAACCAACAAGGTATACTGGCAGGAAACTACTGATCCCTCAACGTCAAATGCAAGAGATACATCAAGATATCTAAGCATACATATAGATATGACAATACCTGAGACTGTATGGAACTAACAGCATAATAACTCAGGGATAGACAACAACTATCCAGAACAAGCATACTAAACAAGGATAGCGTATAAACTTACTGCTATCTATAACAGTCTATGCATAACAATATGACAATATCAACAAGATAAGTCAAGGGGTACCCGCCTCCAAGAGTAGAAGTTCATATCAAATGAGATAGAACCACCCGTCCAATATAATCCGCAACCG
The DNA here is from genome assembly GCA_024364735.1 of Boesenbergia rotunda. Lineage (NCBI taxonomy): Eukaryota > Viridiplantae > Streptophyta > Magnoliopsida > Zingiberales > Zingiberaceae > Boesenbergia > Boesenbergia rotunda. The sequence continues at coordinate 38,073 of JAGFNQ010006484.1, forward strand.
CAAAGCAAATCAAGTCCCTGTATCAGGGATAGATTTAATTAGCTATTACAAAAATAACAACTAGCTAATTAATCCCTAATCCGTTTTAGGGTTTACCGAATCATTTCCTTTTTCATTCAATCTCTTATAATTAAATGAAAAGTTTTCCCAATTACCCCACGTAATTAAGATTTAGGTTTATTTCCAATTCAACCTCATCAAGATTAGGTTATTAGGTTTAAATCTCCAATTAAACCTTGCCTAAATCTAACTCTAAGTATCATGGATGACACTAGAAGATCCATATACTCGGCTAACAACCTAGTCTAACTAGATCAAGTAAACGAGTCGCACATATATGATCAGAGTCAATCAAAAACCTTACCTCAGATTGGGTAGTATAATCTCCCCCAATCCACCACTCCGATTAACTTGCCCGAAGCACACAACAATTAGCTAATCACCATTCACAGATCCTGCACAAAGCATACAAAGCAAGAACAGCTTAACCCTAGCCAAATCCGAGACCTCAAGAAGGGAGCTAGGCACTGAACTATTACCATAAATCAGTTCCTTACCTCAATTCCAAGAAACAATGGCAGAACCTCACAGCAATTAGTAGATGAGAGATTTGAACCAAATTTCCAATTTCTTGTTTCCGAAATCAGATCTGGCAACACACAAGGATTCATTTTCGCATTCCCCTCAGCTCACTCCCTCTGTTCCGACTCTAAAGCAAACAACCAAGATTACCCGGAAGAGCTTGGTCGGTTGTGCATCCCAACGAGGAAGATGATTCGTCGGCCGGATTCAACTACACCTCCACCTAATCCTCCAATCGCGATCTGGTGAGGAAGTATGGCGAAGAAGAAGGAAACCACTCTGTGCGATGATAAGAAGGAGCTAGGGTTCCCGGCGTCGCGATCCAACAATGGACCGAAGCGTGATATCATAGCTCAAACGCGTGTGGAGAAGGTGGAAGGAGTCGAGCGTCGGGGTGGCGTCGTCTAGTGCACGCACGCGAAGGAGAAAAAAAGGGGGTGCGGCTTCGATCGGGCAGGGAAGATGAATGCGGCGGAGCCGAGCCCTAACTGGCTTTTGTAGTTGTCTTTTTGCAGTTTAGTCCAATGAGTTTTCGGCTATTTGCAATTTCATCCTTATGTTTAAAATTTCTTGCGCATTAACCCTTGTAACTATTTGTTTTATTACATTTTGGTCCCTAAATTTGTGTCCAAAGACTCAGAAACCCCGGAACCATCCCGGTAACCCTCTAGAAATTTCCGGAACCTAGTCAAACTTGTCGGATTTAACAAAATGAGAGGAGAGGAAGTGATTAGGGTGCCTTGGTTGTTTCTGTTCAGCGCACGTGAGGAGGTTTATATAAAGTGAACTCGGGTGCCTGAGTTGAGTTTAGGGCGCCTCACCCTGGTCAGTGGTTCCGCCCCTAGTTTTCAAAAACCATGGCACATTTCAGGAAGGCGCATGAAATCACCCACCAAACTGTAGGGATCTCTATTCAAAAATATTCAAAAATCGCTGCGGAAATAAGAGATCCCACAAGTGATCCATGCGAAATGAAACTCATACAAAGTTAATTTATAAATTTCTATCATATAGGTATACCTTTGGTGCGTGCCCTTCGCTTATCCTGCTTGTTTGAGGTATGCCAGATCTCTTGCACGTTTAAGTGTCCGTGCCTCTATGCATATCCACACGAACACGATCTCTCAAGCTTCGGAGAAGAATCACCTTTGTGGTGCTAGCCACAAGAGGAGATTCACAAAGCAAGAAGGAGAGGAAGAAGAGAGATTTTGGCCAAGAGAAGGAAGGAAAGGAAGAATGACAAGTTCATCATTCAAATGACAAGAAAAACTTTTTTATACTTATCCCATGAATATGAATAGTTTTTGTCCCTTTAGCTTCCCTACATTAATGCTAATAAAAACCCACTTAGAGCTCATTATCTCATGTGGGTTTTCAATTTTTCTTCACCAATGAAAAGAAATTTTTCATCATCCTCTATTATTAATTTATTAAACATTTTAATAAATTAATATCTCATTCAATTGTTGTTGAGTCTAATCTAAATGAGTCAAACTCAAATTAGATCACAATCCCATAATCCAATTGGATTCACTGGAGTCTAACTCAATTAATCCAATTCTGATCAAATCTTAGTCAAACTAAGATCAATTAATCTCCGAAGCATCGTGCCCTTAGTGTGTGACCCAATAGGTTCTCGTAACGTTGGCAATATATCTAAATCACTTTAGACACATAAGCAATGAACGACATCTTGGAATGCATCATTGCTACCCAAGTGACGAGAAAATCGAGATCCGACTTAAGCTCTGTGACTATCACAATATATGACTTTGTCCTTCCATCCTCGATATCTAGATTGTCCAATGAGGGATAGACCGTGTCATCCTCTATCAATTTTGTGTTTCTTGATCCTCGAGTAGACACACTCAAACAAATGAGCTCAATATCTCATATTGACTCATTTGTGCATGGTCATACGTTTTAGTAGTCCTACTCGATCAAGGGGCCCACAGATATCACTCCCATCATATGAGAGGGATAGATCTCATCTACATCACTCACATCCCTCCAGATAATTCATTACATATCCAGTGATCGCCTTTGTAGTTCACCCTGTTACGGGTGACGTTTGACAATACCAAAGTACATAACTCCTTATGTAGAGAACCGTAATGACTATAGGTCTAAGGACTATTCAAACTAATAGTCACATGAGAAAGTTTATGACATTCATATGACAATCTATGAAACATTCCCATTGCGGGTCAATTCAGTACACATTCTCTAATGTATATCCATGACTTGTGAGCTCAAGTCATCAATTGACCTACATGCTAGTCTCCATGTATTAATATTGTCCTTGAATATTAATGTTTAACTAAGAATGGTTTAGTATAGTGTTCTCTACATCATCTCACTATAGATTCAACCAATCGATATAATGTAGATAAGAACCTACTACCCAAGGACATTATTATACATAGTTATTTGGCACAAATATAAAGAGTAATAACCAAACATGCTTTTATTAATGATAGAATATGATACAAAAAGTCCCTAGTCAATCATCACATAATTGGCTCTAGGGTTCCTACTAACACTTATAAATGGTCAACCCCGGTTTAGTTCCTCTTAGGTTAGGGCATATTGTAATTTTGGGTAGCTTTTGCATCAGCCTCAATCCTTTTCACTAGGGTTGCGTCCAAGAGTTCGCATCCTAATGGTTCTCCATTTAGATTGAGATGCAGTGTGAAACCTGTCTAGATGATCATGCACAATTGAACTTAGATCTTTAAGTGAATCTCCATCTGACTTTTCCAATAGCTGAAGTCCTCGCCGAAGAAAAGAGGCAGGCAGATGGTACTATAGCCTTCTTGTTAGGCCATCGAGAAAGAGAAAGAAATCTTACAAAACACAAACAATGAAAACGAGTACCAAGACTTGGTCTTGGATTAGTAGTACAGGAAAAAAATTGCTTGAAAGTGTTGCACCAATTTAAAAAATAATAATAAAAAATGATAATGACAAATTTTTCAAAAATAATAGTTATATTAATTCTAACTTATGGTGAAAAGATGAAAATTCAAAATTGAAAAAGGTGAAAAAATCTGAAAATGAAAGAAATGCTCGAATGGTGGTTTCACCAATTCAGAGCAATCCCGCTCTGATACCAATTATGGGATCATAGAGAGCGATAGAGGGGGGTGAAAATCATGTTTCAAAAAAATTCATATTTAAGTAAGAGTTTGCGCAGCGGAAAGAATAAACGCAAGTAGAATAATTGCTAACACGTTTGTCTTTACTTGGTTCGGAGTTTGTGATGGCTCCTACTCCAAGGCGCATGGTCCTTGACCGTTTACTTTGGGCAATTCTATAAGTCATAAATAATGTTACAAAGATGCAATGTTGAATATAGAAAAATTATAAACTATACCGACAACTTTAAGTAAAATGAAAAAGTAGCCCATCGTTGTCAGAACAACGATTCTGTGTTTCTAGATCGCTTCAGAGCAACACACTTGAGTACAAAAGCTGTAGAAAATTGATCTTGGAAGTGTGTGGTCGAAACCCCTTATAAAGGGGTAAACGGGCGCTCGAGTACCTATAGGGGCGCCCCCTAACATTCCGATCCAACCACGTCCCAATCTGCTCCCTAGTTAAACCTTATCCTTCTCGGGCACCTGAGAGCCTCTAGGGCGCCTATGTTTCTGACGTGGTGACTTCAACTAGCATGCACCAACTCAACCTCGCCTAGGTTGAGTCACTAGCTTAGGGGTGCATGAGACCTCTTGTTAGCCCATGAGGATGCTGATGAGAGAGGAAGAGCTCCCACCCTGTGAGATTAACACGAGCATTAGGGGAACACGCCGAAGATTGTCTGACGGAGCTCACTCCAACGCTCAAGTCAGTGCCTGAGTTTGTTAGGGAAATAGTAAGGAAAGCAGTATGAGTTTGAATGTGTGTAACTCCCTTACCTGAGAGGTTGGAGTACCTTTTATACCTGAGGCGGTCGTCACACGTGTTCCACGATCTTCTCCACGTCTCCTCAATTATCGGTTACCGAATAATCTTTATAACAGCCATCGTAGCCATTAAGTGTAACGCCCGCCCTTAATCCCCTAGGGATTCGGCGACGCTACTTTAATTTTCGTACATTACAACTACACACATGCATTCATATTTTTCTATCTAATCTATGCATGGGCATATGTATCATTTAAGCATGCAAGGTTCATGTAGCGGAAGCATAATTATTTTTATTCATCTTCAAACATAGCATGTATATATAAAAAAAACATAACATGGGTTTAACATGACAAGTTCCAAAACTTGAAGCAACTAAAAGCAAGATCCTTTTTATCCACCAGCACTATCACACACACACTTGCCCTTCTCCCGCAGCCTCCATAGCTTAGCGTCCTTTATCTGTAGCATAAGGGAAAACACTAAACGATAAGCAATAGCTTAGTAAGGCCCTGTCCTACTCACAAAACCGGATATCATGAAAAAGGTAAGAGAATGTATCACATTCAAGCATGGTAAGCATTTAAGCATGTTTAAACATCTAAGCATGTTAACTTCATAGGAAGGTTCTTGAAAACATATAAACATAATACTTGAACATAGCATAATCATTAGGGCCCGGCTTGTACTTCATGTTTTGCGTGCGCCCCTGAATAGGAACGAGGTAGCTAATCCCGAACCACTAGGGTTTACTAGGCCTTCTCAAAAGTCCTTCAGCCTAGTATCATAATCATTTGACTCGCTTTAAGAGTCTATAGTACAAGCCATTACAAAATAAAATAGTTATCATGTTCTTCATTTTCATAAAGTATGCTCTTAGTCCCAACCTTCTAGGGAAGCATTCTTTAGGCCCTAAGCCTTCTTCGTCCATGCCCTATAGGGCTCATTTTTATACATATGTATACATTCATAATCTTGATAACTAGCATAGTATAAAGCATGCATTTCATGGGAGCAACCAAGGCTAGGGTCCAAGAGTTCTCTCTTGGCCGAAAGTTGTAATTTGGCTAACATGCATTCCAATCAACATATCAAGAATCACACAAGCATGTCATATCCTACACAAGATCATTATCATGCATGGTATTTATTAATCCAATCCCAAGTATAGGGCCCTTTGGCCGAAAGTTAAGGGTGGAGGTAGCTTAGGTTTTTGACCTCAAACATCTCATACAAGTATCATATATATATACATCATGTATCATACTAAGCATAGCATACATCATGGGGTAATCAACCTTCATAAACCTAATGTTCCATGCTTTGGCCGAATATCACATGCTAGGGAAAAATTAAGTTTTCCAATCAAACATTCCATTTAAACATCACTTGCATATACATATCATCATCCCAAACATAAGCATATCTCATAGGGTAGTTTATCCTTTACAAACCCTAACTTTAGGGTGTTGGCCGAATGGTGTAGGGTAGGGGGGATTAGGGCTTTTGGAAATCAAACCTTCACACAAGATTTACACAAACACCTCACATACATATCATGCAACATTATTAAACATGGATTTCATCATAGGTTAATCATGCACCCTAAACCCTAATTCTTCTAGGGTTGGCCAAAAGTGTAGGGTAGGGGGATTTAGGGTTTTTGAAATCAAACATTCATACAACCATTTATACAAACACCTTATCTACACTATCATGTCATACACTAACATAAGATACATCATAGAGTAATTCAACCCTTGAATCCCTAATTTTTTCATGTCTTGGCCGAAACTTGTAGGGGGTGCAAACCCTAATTTTTGTTATCACAACTTGAAGGAAATCAACATATAGGTATACCCTAAGTTCCAAGGGGTCTTCTCATGTATCAAAAAGTAACCAAGGCTTTCCCTTAAGGGGTGGCCGAAACTTACCTAGGGCAAATCCCTATTTTCGCAACTACAAGAAGAAGGAAATCATACACAGCAATTATGCTACAGGTGAGGGGCACTTACTTCTTTCGCTAAATATCCTTAAGGTATACCCTTAGTTAGGAGGGGATGTGCTTGTCCTTGCTCTTGAGGTCCTTGACTTCTTCTTGCCTTGCAAGAGATTCAAACCTTCAATGGGGTCTTGGGAGTGTCCCTTGGGATGAGACCCTTCCCTTGGTTTTTCGGAAATCTCAAGGAGGAAGAGGAGTTTGAATTTCGAAAATTGAAGAGGGAGAAGGGAGTTTAGGATTTCGGCAACTTGGAGAGGGAGAGTGAGTGAGGGGTTTGCAACAATGATGGTTAGCCCCTTAGCACTCCCTCTTATTTATACTAAGGGAAGAGACAAAGTGCCTCTTCTCCAAGTGTCCCTTCACCAAGGGGTTTCTCATCAAGAGCCTCTTCCTCTACCCTTTCACATTCCCTAACCCTTAACAAGAATTTCCCTTCCTTCCTCTCAGCAATCCCCTGCTGGGTGAACTGGTTACTTCGTTGCTTTTCAAGGCTTTGCTTACCAAGAGTTCTAAGGTTCGATCCTCGGCAAGAGCATATTTTTGCTCCTCTTTGGTTTTCACTTTTGTAAAGCCCATTAGCCCAATTCACTCTCATATTCTCAAATCACATTTATGCAATCACATATTCCAATTCATGAAACACATATTCTAATTTATGCAATTTACATATTCCTAATCTTTTCTAATGAAATCACATAACATTAAATCATGAAATCACAAAAAGGTAATTTTATTCATTTATGAAATAAATGTCGTACAATCTGATAATATATATCGACATTTTTGTGCCCTTTATACAATCAATCCCAAAATTTGGGGCGTTACATTAAGTCTAGATTGTTGCGATGATTAAGGCTTTAATGACCGCGTCTTATGGGTCATGATTATCCACAGATCCGAAGAAAGGGGGTGGTTACTTGAAGTCGAATGCTCCTTGGGCTCCGCTACCCCGACGTGGTCTTGGAGTCCTTTGGCCCAGGGGGTCCCGGGCGTTTGCCTTCCCGAGGTAATCTCGGGGCCCTGATGTCCCTAGTTGATCTCGGGTGTGTGTCCTTCTGGAGCGATCTTCAAGACTATGTCTTCCTTAGTTGGTCTCAGGAATCCACCTTCCCGATGGGGTCTCGAGCGTCGGAAAAAGTGTTCAGACTTGGTAAATCTTGCCACATAGCTTCTTCAATCCACTTGTCAGCCATGGGGTACTTAACCCCATCACTAGTCTTTCAAGGTTCTCAACATACCCAATCATCTTAAGTATGTGAGTTCCTACGAGAGTTCCTTCTTGCATCTTGCATGCAAATAGGGCCTTAGACACCTCAAACCGCTCGTGCTTAGCATACCCTTGATATAGTTATTTTAAGTGCTCAACCATATCATGTGCATCCATGTTCCCATGTTGCTTCTGAAGCTCAGAGTTCATAGTGGCAAGCATGAGGCATGATACATCAAGTGCATCATCCTGATGCTTCTTGTAAGCATCCTTTTCGACGCGAGTGGCGGTAGTGATAGGTGTTTATGGAAGAGGTTGCTCTAGGACGTACAGTTTTCGTTCTTGTTTAAGGGTGATCCTCAAGTTTCTATACCAATCCAGAAAATTAGCCCCGTTGAGCTTGTCCTTCTCAAGGACGGATCGCAGAGAGAGAGAGTATTTGACGTGTTAGATGACATGGTGATCTATAACAGTAAAATATATAGAAATAAGTATCATATCTAGATCATTTAATTAGGTCTTTAATTAAATGACACTCCTACTGAATTATAGAACTTTGGTAGGGGCTAGTCATGGATGTAGGCAAACTCAATTTGCCCACACTACTAGCTCCAAACCAAATAACGACTACATTCATGTGGGACAAGATCCATATTATACCTCATCTTGAGTTAGCATTGGTTAATTGCCCAAGACTTAGTATAATTAGGTAGGTAATATTTTACCAATTATATCTTATGTAACTCTTATAAATAAAGGGTCAAGATCCACATTACACATCATCTTGAGTTAGCTTTGGTTAATCGCCCAATACTTTATATAATTGTTCTCTTACTCAAATTTTCCAACTTTTGAGATATGCCGCTAAGTTTCTCAATCCAATTGAGGTGATTTAGTTAAGTCTCACCGAAATTTCGATAGCGGGACATCACAATTGTCCTCTCGCACTCTACCAAGATAAACGCTTTGCTTTGACAAACCCAACAACAAATGATCGAGGTAGTTTATGAGTACCAATCTTTGGTAGGCATATCGAGTTGACTTAATTCAGATAAATGTTTATCTAATCATGCAGAACATACACACATTGCATATATCAACATATAAGCGGTAAAATGTAACATGGTTATGGCCCGTATACTACAATCTTCTCAAGCCAATGAGAAAATCGATGGTCAACCTAAGGATAGTATCTTCTCCAAGTGCATCCTTCGGTCGTCATGTGTCGTCGGCTTCCTTCTTATAACTTCATTCTTCAATGGGCATTCCACTCCTCATTTTGTACATTACAAATTAAGAAAACTCGAGTTACATTCGAGTCTAAATCTATTTTACAACTAGAAAAATAGAGATAAGGCATGACACGTAGGTCATATTATGAATTATATTACAACATGCACACACACACATATACATCCAATCATATTGGGGTTAAAGCTATAACCATGAACCATGTCATCAATCACACTCAATAGATTTAGGATATCAATTTTTATTATGATTGTAAAATGCTCATGAGCCGAAACCATAGGTTATAAAATTTGTTGAGTACAATCGGACCATAGCACACTTTCATATTCATATGATAATGCTATGGACTTTTAGTTTGATCAACACAAACTTTTGTATCTCAACAAATGCTCATACATTACACAATCCATAACAAAATTATGCCTATTTCTATATCACATATAAAAGTTTTTCTAAACTTTATATGATCTTTCGCAAGTGACTCTGATACCACTATAAGGATCTATAGGCAAAAATATTTAAAAAATCACAGCGGAAATAAGAGATCCCACGAGCGATTCATGCGAAATAAAACTCATACAAAGTTAATTTACAAATTTCTATCGTATAGATATACCTTTGGTGTGTGCCCTTCGCTTATCCCGCTCGTCCAAGGTATGCCAAATCTCTTGCACGTTCAAGTGTCCGTGCCTCTATGCATATCCACACAAACACGATCTCTCAAGCTTCGGAGAAGAATCACCTTTGTGGTGCTAGCCACAAGAGGAAATTCACAAAGCAAGAAGGAGAGAGGGAAGAGGGATTTTGGCCAAGAGAAGGAAGGGAAGGAAGAATGACAAGTTCTTCATCTAAATGGCAAGAAAAACTCTTTTCTACTCATCCCATGAATATGAAGAGTTTTTGTCCCTTTAGCTTCCCTCCATTAATGCAAATAAAAACCCACTTAGAGCACATTTTCTCTTGTGGTTCTTCAACTTCTCTTCATCCAATAAAGAGAAACTTTTCATCTTCCTCTATTATTAATTTATTAAATATTTTAATAAATTAATAACTCATTCAAATATGGTTAAGTCTAATCTAAATGAGTCAAACTTAAATTAGATCTCAATCCCATAATCCAATTGGATTAACTTGAGTCTAACTCAATTAATCCAATTCGGATCAAATCTTAGTCAAACTAAGATCAATTAATCTCCGAAGCATCATGTCCTTAGTGTGTGACCCAATAGGTTCTCATAACGTTGACAATATATTTAAATTACTTTAGACACATAAGCAATGAGTGATATCTACTAATGCATCATTGCTACCCAAGTGACAAAAAAATCGAGATCCGACCTAACCTCCATGACTATCACAATATATGACCTTGTCCTTGTTAGATGTGTATACTAAAAGACTTGCTCTTTTTATATATAAGATCATCTATATTTTGAAAAGAGAATCACAACAATACTACATGCGTGTTTACATTAGTATAAGCATAAAAGTCCAATACTGTGCACTATAGATAACATGGTGTGTAGTGACACACAGAAGATCGTGTTATCAGTTCCTTGCTTAGTATAAGTAAGAGGCTCACAACCGAGATGGATTTGGACAAACTATCAGGATGGTTGTAGTGTAATTAAGTGTGGATTATCTTGACCATAGAATTACACTAGTATTCTTTATGTGCATTGAGCAGGACCAAAACCAGAGGTTAACCAATTTGTACTGACTTGATAATTGGATTGGACCTCGGATTTATTATGGAGTACAATCCCTAAATCCTGATATAATAACGGGCACATATAGTTAATAATTATTTTTTTGATTTACCAATAGGCGAGATTTATTCTATTAAATCGATAGGCCCGGAAAGTTGGGAAATAATATTAATTATATGGTGTGTCGTTGATTATTGATGGAATCCGTGTCCTGGTGAGTCGGGATGATGATGCTCCCTTGATGTGCTCAAAAGGTTCATCATGTTAAACCCTGCAGGTGGATTTGATCCGGCATGATGATAAGGTTGAGTGGTACTAGTCAAGGAGCCAAAAGTCAATTAATTAAAAGTGTTAGTAATTTAAATTAATCGACGGACATTCGATATCATAAACACTAGGGGATGGATGACTCATAATAGGTGGAGCCCATATGAAAATATAGGGGTTGGTGAGGAAGTTTAATGATGATCCTTTAGTGGAATGAATCTTCATTAATGGATTGGTTTTAGATCCATTAGTGGGCCAAGATCCTACTGCTCCTCTTGGTCCCTACCTTAGCCCTATATAAACCCCATGGCATCATGAAACCAAGGTTGAACAATCCAATAAGCTAAAAGCCAAAACCATAATTTTTCCTCCCCCCCCTTCTCTCTCTCTCCTAGGTCAAGGGCGCCGACGGTGTAAGGCTTAGAGGTGGCCGGTTGGAAGCAAGGCAAGAAGAGGCTCTCGACTTCTATTTTCCTTCCATTGATCACCTCATCCTCCTCCACATCCATGGAGGTGCTTGGCGCCGGATCAGCCAAACGAGGTGGTGAGAAAATCGGCTACAAACCTTGGAGGTGGGAGGCGCCGGCGCAAACAAAGGGGGAGGAAATATTGAGGTTTGTAGCTGCAGTTTAGGGAAGAAGAGGTGATCTTCTTCTCCTTCTTTATCTTCCTCACCTCAGGAAGCTTGCGGGCGGTGCAACTTGGAGAGGAGGTGGCTGGCGGCGCAAGTGGGAGGTGGAGGGAAGAAGCCGGCCAAAACCCTAGAGGATAGGGTTAAGTTCCATGTGAAGAAGTGATTGTTTGGTGCCCCTTGGTGATTCCGGTTCTTGGTAGTTCGTCGCCCACACAACGTCTGGGAGGGAAGAGACATAAGGTAGAAGGCTACGAGGTAAAGGAAGGTATAATTCTCTTCCTTTGTTCCTTTTGTTTCTTATTTTGTCTCGTCATTTTATGTGTTAATTAATTGTTTTGATTGTTGATAATCATAGATAATAATTAATTAATTGGACCCCGATTATAAACACAAAAATCGGCGATCCACTCGTCGTCTCTTCCGCGGTCGTTCGGTTAGGAGAATTACAAGGCTCGATCTTTGTGATTGGTTAAGTTGTAATTCGTACTAAGCGATACGATGACGAGATGGTCGTTGGGAGACAGGTCTCCATTCGGATTAAAAGTTTAATCCGTAGACATGGAGAGGTCTCTCAAAGATGACCAAGTATTCGCTAGGGAAACGCGCCGAGCCGGTTCCATCAGTCCTTCCATCCTCGATATCTAGATTGACCAATGAGCATAGACCGTGTCATCCTCGATCAATCTTTGTGTTTCTTGATCCTCGAGTAGACACACTCAAACAGATGAGCTCAATATCTCATATTGACTCATTTGTGCATGACCATGCATTTTAGTAGTCCTACTCGATCAAGGGGCCCACAGATATCATTCCCGTCATATAGGGGAATAGATCTCATCTACATCACTCACATCCCTGCGCATAATTCATTACATACCCAATGATCGCCTTTCTAGTTCACCCAGTTATGGGTGACGTTTGACGATATCAAAGTACATAATTCCTTATATAGAGAACCGTAGTGACTTCAGGTTTAAGGACTATTCATACTAATAGTTACATGAGAAAGTTTATGACACTCATATGATAATCTATGAAACATTTCCATGGCGGGTCAATTCAGTACACATTCTCTAATGTATACCCATGTATCAACCTGATATCATATATCCATGACTTGTGAGCTCAAGTCATTAATTGACCTACATGCTAGTCTCCATGCATTAATATTGTCCTTGAATATTAATGTTTGACTACGAATGGTTTAGTATAGTGTTCTCTATATCATCTCACTATCAATTCAACCAATCGATATAATGTAGATAAGAACATATTACCCAAGGACATTATTATACTTAGTTATTTGGCACAAATATAAAGAGTAATAACCAAACATGCTTTTATTAATGATAGAATATGATACAAAAAGTCCCTAGTCAATCAGCACATAATTGGCTCTAGGGTTCCTACCAACACTTATAAATGGTCAACCCCGGTTTAGTTCCTCTTTGGTTAGGGCATATTGTAATTTTGGGTAGCTTTTGCATCAGCCTCAATCGTTTTCACTAGGGTTGCATCCAAGAGTTCGCATCCTAATGGTTCTCCATTTAGATTGAGATGCAGTGTGAAACCTATCTATATGATCATCCACAATTGAACTTGGATCCTTAGGTGAATCTCCATCTGACTTTTCCAATAGCTGAAGTCCTCGCCGAAGAAAAGAGGCAGGTGGATGGTACTATAGCCTTCTTGTTAGGCCATCGAGAAAGGGAAAGAAATCTTACAAAACACAAACAATGAAAACGAGTACCAAGACTTGGTCTTGGATAAGTAGTACAGGAAAAAAAATGGCTCGAAAGTGTTGCACCAATTTAAAAAATAATAATAAAAAATAATAATAAATGATATTGACAAAATTTTCAAAAATAATAGTTATATCAATTTTAAATTATGGTGAAAAGATGAAAATTCAAAATTGAAAAAGGCGAAAAAATTTTGAAAATGAAAGAAATGCTCGAATGGTGGTTTCACCAATTCAGAGCAATCCCGCTCTGATACCAATTATGGGATCATAGAGAGCGATAGAGGGGGGTGAATATCACGTTTCAAAAAATTTCAAATTTAAGTAAGAGTTTGCGCAGCGAAAAGAATAAACACAAGTAGAACAATCGCTAACACGTTTGTCTTTACTTGGTTCGGAGTTTGTGATGACTCCTACTCCAAGGCGAATGGTCCTTGAACATTTATTTTGGACAATTCTATAAGTCATAAATAATGTTACAAAGATGCAATGTTGAATATAGAAAAATTATAAACTATACTGACAACTTTAAGTAAGAAGAAAAAGTAGTCCGTCATTGTCAGAGCAACGATTCGGTGTTTCTAGATCGCTTTAGAGCAACACACTTGAGCACAAAAGCTGTAGAAAATTGATCTTGGAAGTGTGTGGTCGAAACCCCTTATAAAGGGGTATAGGGGCGCTCGAGTGCCTATAGGGGCGCCCCCCAACATTGCGATCCAACCACATCCCAATCTGCTCCCTAGTCAAACCTTATCCTTTTTGGGCGCCTGAGAGCCTCTAGGGCACCTATGTTGCTGACGTGGTGACTTCAACTAGCATGCACCTGATGGGAATAGCTCGGCTAGTTTCCTAAGCAACAACGGGGTCGAACATGAGAGACCTCTCTTTGTATACGGATTAAAAATTTAATCCGAATAGAGACCCGTCTCCCAAACGACCGTCTCGTCGTCGTATCAATTGATTCAAGTCATAACTTAGCCAAACCAAAGGTAAGGCCTTGCAACTTTTCCGAATCAATCAACTGTGAAATAGACGACGAATGGATTGCCGATTTTTGTGTTTATTATTGGGGTCCATGACATAAATTAATTTATTTCATGGACGACGAATGGATCGTCGATTTTTGCCGTTACTCACTAGGACCCTGATCGCCAGACTCAATTGGTTACCAGGATTCATAAACTCTAGTTCTTAAGCTTGGAGGTCTAGGGCTCGAATCCTGGGGAAGGCAAAAAATCCACTGGCCAGGGGTGCGAAGTCCTAGTGAGTAACGGCACAGTCGACGACCAACGACCCATAGAAAAATAAGGGGGTCGCCAAATGGGCCGGGTCGTTACAAGCTCCACAGCTGAAAAGTACAAAACTATTCTTGGAAGTTTCCATGCTAAAATGAGCTAGGACAGTGTCTTATATGAAGCTTGGGATAAGCACATTATCCTTGTCTGGAGATCCCTTAGATCTTTGATCCCCAAGGATATGTCTTACTCCTCCCAAGTCCTTCATAATTGTTTGGAAAATCATACCCTTACGTTTGATAGTATTTTGTCATTATTGTCAATCAACAAAATATTATCTACGTATACCACAAGAATACCATTTCATTTCTGTCACATGACTTATATTCACAATCTTATCCATCCTTTGAACAAATCCATATTACTGGATTTATCTCTTCAAAGTGGATGATCCTTATCATAGGTCCAGGGATCCGGTTCATGTTCACCAAGGACTCAGTCCAAAAGACTCTCCAAGAACATGATTCCTTTAAGTTGACTAACAACTCTCCCACTATGATAAGGTATCCCCTGTGTATCTTCTGTGACACGAGGTGCAGTGACTTGTGGTATTCCCTCTTGTACAGTTGGTACTAAGGTTGGAATGTCCCCTTCTTAGTTACTTAAGAATAATTCTACTAATGGGTTTGTGGTTTATTACATAGTCCTTTTCTAAGAATCAGACATTCGTACCAACGAATATCCTCTCATCCTTAGGATTATTAAACCACCTTATGTTCCCTTAGGATAGCCTATGAACAGATATACTAGATTTCAACTTATCAGTATCTCTCTTCAGCACATGTGCTGAGCTACCCAAATCTGAACACGTCTTAGACTAAGCTTTCACTCAGTCTACATATCTATGAGTTTAGAGACTACTGACCTAGATAGTATCAAGTACATATGCTATCGTATCCAGAGGATATCCCCCGAACAAATCTAACTAATCTCAGAGTTGCTTATCATTATCCTAACCATTACCATAAGAGACATATTTCCTTCTCTATGCTGCACCGCTCTGTTGGGGTATATCGGGTGTAGTGAATTGGGATTAATTCCCAATCTCTGATAAGTAAGTCCTACGACTATCTTAAGAGGTACTTGCCACTATGATCTAATCGTAATGTCGCCATACTTCCATCATGATGTTTTTCCGCATCAGACTTGAATTCTTTGATCTCATCAAAGTATTCAATCTTGTGGGACATCAATTAAATGTACTTTATCCTTTGAATAATTGTTTATAAAATAAATGAAGTATTCAAGGCTACCTCTATTCTGGATAGACTAAGGACCTATACTTATCAGGTTGAACCAATTCCTACATTCCTTTGGCTCTATGCCCCTTGACTTAGAATAACCTCTTGGTCTTCTCACGTTCCAGGTAAGATTTAAAGATTTTAAGGAAGTCTAGTCTTCCACTACAAATGATCCCAAGGGCCCATTGGCTAACAACCTTTGAATCTTACTAATGATTAATAAGACCAAGCCTTAGAGCCTAAAGATATGTTTGGTTCACCTTGGAAGGAACTTTTCTCTTACTTTGATTAGATGATAAGCTATTAAACATCTAATTGCATCATGGGAGCTTTTGGTTTTAAAGTGAACCAATTGCCTATCTATGTACTTTAATAGATAATCCTTCTATTCCACTTTTAACAATAAAAGCAATAGAATATCTTATTCCAGAAACTGAACAAAAGTTCTTTCCAAAAATATAAGTACATAAAAGCAATCTCTATAAAACCAAAACTTTATCATCCTATCTAAAAGACATAAATGAATAACTCCCACTACAAAAGTCATCTCGATAGCCTATCCCATGTAGATGGTAATCTCCTCCTCAGCTAATCATCGGGTTTCCTAGAACCCCTGCAAAAGATGCAGACATGATTAGTGGCATCCGTATCTACACACCAGGTACCGGTAGATATCACCACTAAACATGTTACAACGACAAAAGAGAAAAGTATACCTGAATTATTACTCTGTCTGCGGGGACACACCACCTTCCAATATCTAGACTGCTTGGACACGAAGCACTTGCCTTTCGGCTTCTTCATGCAACTCTTAGGTCCCTGTAATCCTGCTATATTCTTTGCCACAGTTTGTTTCTTCTTCTTCTTTCCTTTCGGTTTAGAAGTAGAAACACCTTGAGCAATGAAAGTCTGTGAACTCTGAAGAGAAAACCCCTCTGTCGCCTCGAGTTCTGTCAGAAGTTCTGCCCACGAATGTGAACGTTTGTCGATATTGTAGCTTTGGCGAAACTTCTCAAAACTCTATGGTAGGGATTTGAGGATGAGATCGACCTAGATTTCCCCATCGATTTGTGCTCCAAGGATTTCCATCTCTTTCAGCTAAGCCATCCTCTTGAGAACATGTTCCCTCACGGGCATACCCTCAATCATGATGGTCGTTGTTAAGTTCTTCATGACTTCTTGCCAAGTGGCCCGATCATGATGTCCGAAGTGTTCATCGAATTTGGATGTTTTATCACTGGTAATGGAAGAAGCCTGAGGTTGATGACTCTGAGTCATCTCGTTTACTTCTAACCATTTCCTAAAATATTCAAACTCCTCTTCATCATTAATCTCGGTAGGTTTTTCAGCATAGAACTCGACAAGATCACACTTGGATTCCTTGGCAGTTTCGACAAAGTCCAGGTTTAATTCCCAATCATTATTACTAAGGGCATTATGTTTGTTTTCTCTTTGAACTAGGTCAAGTGGGTCTAGATCCATTTTAATACACCTGAGAATCACAACAATCACACACTTTAGATTTCGAAAATAAATTGATTCCTCAAAACAATGAATTTTCAAAATCAACCAACACCTCAAAACATCGAGAATTTCGTATACCACGATGGTGTGGACGTATACGAATTCTACATTTGTGAGGGGAGGTTTTACCCATTAATTTTACTATCTTGTCATCCTAACTTTCTAACAAGTAAAATTAATAGTTGGTCCTCTTCGGCCCTACAAATAATAGCAGTGACTCCGATGGGGAGAATACTATTATTCCATCTAAGTATTCACCATTACACGACACTAAGAAAATTATTTCCAATTATGTGTCTTCCGATGGGGAAGTACACACGCTCTTTAATAATTTTCTATAGTCCTTTCTGACCTAGTGATCTACAGAATAAGCTCATCCGATGGGGAGGAAGGCACTCAGAGCCGACACACAGACTTGTCTGCATCACATATCAAATTGTAATGGAGGTCATGGGACCCTTAGGGTCCCTCTCCCACTTAGTTATTTAATTTGAGGAATTTTACATGCACACACACAACAAGCACATAACCAACGAAGGAGTGTACTTGCTCTCTAGATCGAAAGTAAATAAATGCTCGGCTAAACAGGTGTTGTATTTAATTACAAAAATTAAATACCTAATTTAGCCTCATCAACCCCGAGGATTTAATTAATTCTAACATTACACAATCAATCATATAACACAAATATTTAAGTCATGATAAGTTGGAATCTAGTGTCTGCAACAAAGAGTTAGCCTACGCACATCCATATAACATCCAACAAAAATAATCATACATGATAATGTGTAAAAAATTAACCAATCCTAAACACACAAAAACGGAAACCTCGCTCTGATACCAATTGATGGGAATAGCTCGACTGGTTTCCTAAGCAACCACGGGGTCGAACATAAGAGACCTCTCTACGTCTACGAATTAAAAATTTAATCCGAATAGAGACCCGTCTCCCAAACGACCGTCTCGTCATCGTATCAATTGATTCAAGCCACAACTTAGCCAAACCGAAGGTAAGGCCTTGCAACTTTTTCGAATCAATCAACCGCGGAAAAGACGACGAATGGATCGTCGATTTATGTGTTTATTATCGGGGTCCATGACATAAATTAATTAATATTATTAATTAACACATAATTAAACTATGATAACTAATTATGAAACACATGCGATGATAAAAACAAGCATGAAATAACAAGAACAACGAAGGAGCCAAAGAAGAGGTATACCTCGTCTTTTACCTCACAGTCTTCTACCGTATGACCCTCCCCTCTTGGACATCATGTGGGCGGCGAGCTACCAAGACGCGGAATCACCAAGGGCTCACTTCCTTCCCCTCCCTAGCTTGGCTAAAACCCTAGGAGAGAGAAAGATATCTTCTTCTTCCTCCTTGGCTTGGGTGCGCCGGAAACCTTGCTTCCAAGGTCTCACCTCCGGCGATCTCCCTTCAACTCCTCTTCTCCTCGTGCTGCCACAAAGAGAGGATGAAGAAGAAGAGTAGGAAGAGGGAAGAAACCAACTCAAAGTCCTTCTTTCCTCTTCTTTCTTGCGCCGACCACCGGAACCCTAACCTCCTCTCCAAAGCGCCGCCGGCCCGACTCCCAGCCTCTAGGAGACGCCGACTAATGGAGAAGAAGTTGAGGATGAAGAAGAAGCACCAAAAGGAGAAAAAGAACCACTCCTTTCCACCAAACTCCAACCGCACGACTCCCTCCTTCCCTCTCGCCATTGGCGACAACAAAAAGAAGGAAAGCCTTCTTTTTGCCGACCACCGTTCTTCTCTCTGTAGGTTCGCGCACGTCCTAGGGAAGGAACCGGAGAAGAAAACCATGAGGAAGAGCTTCGAATCTTCCTCAGCCGGCTGCTTCTTCTCCCTCTATCCCACCGGCGCCTCTAAACCCTAGGAGAGAGAAAACTTGAGAGGAAATCAAGGGAGAGGCTTGGGGTTTGATATGGATGATTAACCTTTGGTTTCATGATACCATGGGGTATTAATAGGGCTATGGTAGGGACCATGAGGAGGAGTTGGGTCTTGGCTCGCTAATGGATCCAAATCCGATCCAATAATGAGGATCCATCCCACTAAAGGATCCTCATTGAACTTCCTCACCAACCTCCATATTTTCATATAAGCTCCACCTATTATGAGTCGTCCATCTCCCCATGTTTAAGATATCGAATTTCCGATAATTAATTTAAATTACTGACAATTTTAATCAATCCTCTTGATCCTTGACTAGTACCACTCAACCTTTTCATCATGTTGGACCATAGTCCACTTGCAAGATTTAACATGACGATCCTTATGAGCTCATCAAGGGGGCATCATCATCCTGACTCTCCAAGACACGGATTCTGTCAATAATCAACGACACACCATGTAGATAATATTATTACTCAACTTACCGGGCCTATCGATCTAAAAGAATAGATCTTGCCCATTGATAAATCAAAGTAATAATAATTAAATACATGTGCCCGTTATTATTTTCAGATTTAGAGATTGTACTCCATAATATAAACTGAGGTCTAATTCAATTTATGAAGTCAGTACAAAATTGGATGACCTCTCTTTTATTCCTACTCAATGCACACAAAGTGCACTAGTGTAATTCTATGGTTAAGTCAAACCACACCTAATTACATTACAACCGTCCCGATGGTTTGTCCAACTCCATCTCGGTTGAGAGCATCTTTTATATACTTCTACAAGGAATTGATAACATGATCTTCTGTGCGTCACCACGCACCATGTTATCTACAATACAAAGTATGAGACATTTTGTGCACATACTAATATAAATATGCACCTTGTGATTTTACGATTCTCTTTTCAAAATGTAGATGTTCTTTAACCAAAAGCAAGGCTTTTAGTATACATCCTAACAACACCAACTCAGCCTCGCCTAGGTTGAGTCACTAGCATAGGGGCGCATGAGACCTCTCGGGCACCTTATTCCCAAGTGCCCAAGACCTCTCGGGCGCTTGTGTTCCCGAGCACCCGAGACCTCTCGGATGCCTGTGTTCTTGGGTGCCTGAGTCTTTTCGAGCGCCGAAGATGTGATCAATCTCCAACTTCTTTAGTTGCAACACAAGGTTAGTCGAAATACAAATAATATTTTAAATAAATGCATGTACGACAACCAGTGCTATCCGATCCTGACTTTGGATTTCAACTAAAACCTTAGGTCGGTACGATGCCTACTGTTCCCTCTTCCGAGGAACGCGTCCTCACCTACTCCACTCTAGAGAAGTTACCTGTTGTCAATCGACACCTTCGATTAGTCTTTTGCTTAGCCACTGAAGATTCTAGATATCGAGACATTCGTACCTCGACCTGTCCCTACTTCTGTCCGTTGTCCTAGCTTGGCTAAGACTCCTGCCCGATCTTCTGGATCAGGACTTCGGTGCCCAACCCTTGGTCAAGTCTTCATGCCCAGTCTTCCAAACCAGCTCTTCATGCTAAGCTTCACTATCTAGGTCTTCGGTGCTCAACCCTCAGTCAGGTCTTCGTGGTCAACCCTGCAGGTCAAGACTTCGTGCCTAGTTACACTAGAACTTTTTTTACACACTTAGTGCAACACATTAGATCCAAAAGCATACTTAACTTTGAACCCTTTGCCATTATCAAAACCAAGTTCGATCTAGTACTTTCGTCACCAACACAAAGACTCAGAACACCTTTTTTATATCACTTATGCTCTCGTGTGCTATGTTGAAATGATCCAAAGATGACGAAATGCTGCTCCGGCAATGACATGATTTTCCTACATTTTATTTGTTGTCGGTATTCCTTTTTATTCTTATACTTAAACATTGCATTCTTGTACACATTTGCGACTTATAGAATTGTCTAATGTAAACGATCAAGAACTATGGACCTTGGAGTAGGAGCTGTCATAGACTCCGAATCGAAGAATTTTTACTTTACTTTCCACTGCGTACTCGCAAGTGATATTTACCCCCCCCCCCCCTCTCTATCACTCTCTACGATCTTACAACATGAGCCAAAAACTGCTCAAACTCACAAACTAAGTTAGCAACCATAGAATTGATCAAAATTCTCTTAGCAGTAATGTTTTTTTCTTCCATGCCTTATAATCATCCATATCACACCTATATTGTGTTGTAGGACTGTCAACCGGTTCTTTCATAACCTGATTGACAGTCTCAAGAACTTTCTATTCCTTAAGTGCATGGTGCAACTTGAGATATCATATTTTATAGTTATCTCAATTTAATTTCTCTCTTTTATTTAGTTCAACTATACTATTCTTAGTGGTCATAATCTAGCATAAATAAATACATTATTTAGCAATTCAATATAATTCATAATGTATGTATGTAATTCATGATTAATTCAATATTAATCTGATTTGGTTTGTTAATCAAATGGTAACTATGTTTCTACTCATCATTTATACGGTCAAATCTAACTAGCATTATTCAATCACACTACACAACAAATGAACAAACCATTTATAATAAATATGCAAACATTTAACACATAACATCTTTCCAAGTCTTACATTCTAAAGATAGTAAAGTATGATGATCAAAAAACAGTGCAAACAAACATAATGATAATAAGATGAACACATAAACAACTCTATTTCCACTTAGACTAACACTAGTGCAGTAATAATTAATATAATATCTATCTCTTTAGGCTTAGTAGGGGTACTAAACTTAGGCAGGCTAGCATTGGAACCCTCTATAGAATCCTCATTTGTATCCTCTTTAAATTCATCAGGATCCATTCAAGGAGGTGGTACATCTCAATTTTCATGATCTACATGGCGAAGTAATTCTCTAATTAATTCCACATATGTGATGCGCCTCTCATAGTGCCCCCATATGTGGTGTACTACTTCGTCAAGATGTATCGACAGTGATCTTGTTGGTGCAGGTAGCACCTAAGTCGAACCTGGATTTTGATAATGGCAAAGGGTTCAAAAGTTAAGATGTTATGTTGATCTAACATGTTCACTAAGTGTACAGGAAAAGAAGCCCTAGGTACACTAGGCATGGAGTCCTGGTCAAGGACTGGGCACGAATCCCCGGCAAGGAGCTGGGCACCGAAGACCTGCTCAGAAGGTGGGCACGAAGTCCTGGTCAAGGACTGGGCACGAAGCCCTAGCAAGGAGCTGGGCACCGAAGACCTGCTCGGAAGGTGGGCACGAAGACCTGGTCAGGTGCATCGGGCAAAAGTCCAACCGGAGGAGCCGGTTGGCAAAAGGTAAACTCTCCTGAGAGGAGTAGGTGAGGATGCGTTCCCCGTCGAGGGAACAGTAGGCGTCGGCTCGACCTAGGGCTCCATTTTGGAGACCCAAAGTCAGAACCAAGACAACTACGGCTGTAAAATGCACTAACATGCTTGCTTTGTTTTGTTTGGTACTAACCCTGGATGCAGGACCGAAGGAATGAGTCTCTGCAGCTCAGAACGCTCCAAAGGAGAGGAGCAGCAGCTGGGTTGGGCGCCCGGGAGGTCTCGGGCGCCCTAAGTCAAAGCCAAACAAAGAGTTAGCAAGAAAACGCTTCGGAAGCTTATGCTCCCGGGCGCCCCCTTGCTCCCGGGCGCCCCCGTGCTCCCGAGTGCCCCGGATGCCTCGGGCGCCCCGGGCTCAAGCCAACGAAGCGGATAGAGTCAAGCCAGCGAGAAGCCAGCGGACCGAGTCAACCCGGGCGCCCCCTGCGTCCCGGGCGCCCACAGTCAACTCTCAGCCCTATTTAAGTGGGATAAGGGTTGACCGAGACATGTCCGGATCGACTGACACATGGGGGGGCACCCCCAATGTTCAGGGCGCCCTAGGAGGCAATAAATAGCCCCTCGACCCCAAGGCTTGAAACAACACATCTTTCCAACGCTATTACGCTCTTCGACTCAAGCGATCTGCTCCAGAAGCCTTCCATCTCGAAATTGAAGCGCCGACGACGACCTTACGCACCGAAGTACGATCCATACCAGGCGTCGATCACGAAGAGTAACTCTGTTTTCATTTACTACAAAATTCTGTATCATTCTCTGTAAAACACTTTGCGCATAATAGAATTGCCTACATTAAACGGTCAAGGACCGTGGGCCTTGGAGTAGGAGTCGACCACGACTCTGAACAAAGTAAATCCTTGTGTTCGTGTCTTTCTTTGTGTTTTTAATTTCCGCTGCTTATTCTCTTAAGGTTTAATCTGAATCGTTTTACGATATTCACCCCCCTCTATCGTTATTCTCGATCCAACAAGTGGTATCAGAGCGGGGAAGCTCAAATCTGGTGCAACCACCAATTTGTGAATTTTTTTTCGAATTTCTTTTTAAATTATTTTCAAATTTTCATCGTTAATCGAGGCTGGTGCAACACCCCTCGATAAATATTTTTTTCTTCCCGCACTACTAATCCAAGACCAAGTCTTGGGATATTTCTTCCTTTTACTCTTATTTTCAGATAAATTCTTAAATGGCCATGCAAGAAGGCTTTAGTACCGCATGACCGCCACTCTTCAGTGGGGAGGACTTCTCCTACTGGAAGAGCAGAATGGAGGTCCATCTGAAAACTCTGGTGGGCATGTGGATAATAATCCAGTCCGGACTGGAAATACCAAGGAATGATGACGGAGTACAACAATCTTACACTGAATGGGACGCTTCACTCAAATAGAAAATTGAAGTCGATGCCATAGCGACCCAAACACTCCAATGCGGCCTAACCAAAGAGGACCTGAACCGGGTGGGTCCATTCAACAGCGCCAAAGAACTCTGGGGTAAGCTGATCGAACTACACGAAGGAACCTCCGACACCCGAATCAGCAAGAGGGACCTTCTGCTGAACAAGCTGTATACCATCAAGATGAACGATGGCGAATCAGCTGCTCAGCTCCACGCCAGAATTCAGGAGCTGATGAACGGTCTACACACCATCGGTCACAAGGTAGAAAACCGTGACCTAATAAGGTACGCCCTTAAGGCTTTCCCAAGAAACACGTTGTGGGCATCTATGGTAGATGCGTACAAAGTTTCAAGGGATCTTTCAAAAATTAAGTTAGATGAACTATTTTCTGAATTAGAATTGCATGAGTAGACTAACTACAATCTGGCCGAGAAAGGCATTGCCTTTGTTGCAGGTAAAGCTGGAAAGACAACCAAGAAGAAACTTCAACCTGCACCCGAGTCTGATTCAGACTCAGACTCAGATGACAATGAAGGAGATCGACCCAAGCTGGTCCGGCTTGCCCGGAACTACTACAAGGAATTGAAGAATCAATCCAACAGAAGAAAAGCCAGCCGAAAGAAGGACGATCCAGCTGAACCAACGAAGAACAAATCAAATGTGACTTGTTTCGAATGCAACAAAAAGGGTCATTTCAAATCGGAATGCCCTAACCTAAAGGAAACCAAGAAAGCAAGAAGAAAGAAGGCTCTTTAAACAACGTGGGACAAGTCTTCCTCCGAAGAAGAAGAAGAGACCCCACAATCGAACCAACTTGCACTAACCGCCTCAGAAGAAATCGAGACCGAGTCAGAATCGGAGCCGGACGACGGCAAACTCACATTTTCAGAGGATGGCGGAATCACTGTAAGTGGTTTTTCTAGAAGTCAATTAAACGAATTAATTATATATCTTTCTCGAGACTTGGTAAAAGCTAAACTCTGAGTCGAATCTCTTTGACAGGAAGTAAAACTCCTGATAGAGGGAGCTGACTCTGGATCCTTAACTGAGAAGGTTCAAGAAGGAACCTCTACTCAAGTTGAAAAACTTAAGAAAGAGAACTCCTCCTTGAAAACTCAAGTCAAGGACCTTAGAACAGCATTAGAATGATTCACTTTTGGTTCCAAGGGTCTAGACATGATTCTTGGAAAATAGAAGTCAATTCTAAATCGATCCGGATTAGGCTATAGAACCAAATCTAAACAAAGATCCTACTATGCTGTACTGAACCAGTCCATACCTAAAATTCAGGCATGGGTACCCAAACTATGCCTGAACAAACAAACTGGATCAAATCAGTATTGGATCCCCAAGGACAAGATTCATATCTTGCCGAACCATTATCGTGGCTTTAGTCCAGGGGGAGCCAAAATGAAAACAATATTTATAGTTAGATAAATTTCAATTCTTGTTTTCAAATTGCATGATTGCTTGTTTATTTAATTTCTGCAATCTACCATGCTTAGACTTAGGAATGGTTAGTTTAAGGATTGAACCAACTTAACTGAAATTTGAACAACATAGTATTGGGTGGCGGTGAGATGATAGTACGTTAGGGAAGCCAATTCTAATAAGGTCAAGTATACTCTACTTGGTCTCTTTAGACTGGTGAAACTAGCCGAAGCTACCGATCCAAGACTCAAGCTAGTTAGACCAGAATTTTTCAAAAAATAATTTTGAAAATGAAATTTCATTAAAAGGCTTTGTCAAGGAAAGGGTTGATAATCCAATAAGGCTACGGCCAAAGAAGGCCTAGTGCCTCGCCAAGACCTGCAAGCCAATTTTTGAAATTCAAATTCAAATTATTCTTTGTAAAATTCGAATCTAACACAAATTTTCAGTTAATTATATATTCAATTTTTTTTTAAAATAAACTCAAAATCAACTGTTTTTAAAATTAATTTAACCTTTTCAAAATAAATCATGATTTTACAAAATAATTTTATCTACTAAAACCTGTCTCACAAAACCTATAAGGCTAACGTGATTGATAACCCTAGATTTGGGTGAGACAGACTAGGCTATGAAAATCAATTTAGGCTATTCTTGATTCTAATTGGATCCAAATCAACAAAACTCGGATCATAAAGATTTGGACCAATGGATGTTGGATAGCGGATGCTCCAGACACATGACTGGGGATAAATTGAAATTCACCAAACTCAAGTTCAAAAACCTAGGCTCAGTAGCATTTGGCAACAATGCTACACTCAAGGTGATTGGGTCAGGTAATATTGAACTTAAATCTGACTTTGTTATTAAGAAAGTTCTTTTGGTTAAAAATTTTAAATTTAACTTGCTTAGCATAAGTCAATTGTGTGATACTGGTTATGTAGTTACCTTTACGAATTCTAACTGCCTGATTAGAAACTTGCAAGACTCAGAAATCATGCTTAAAGGCACTAGGAAAAATAATATTTACACTATAAACCTATCTCTAGTACCTAAGTGCATGATAACTCAGTTAGAACAATCAAACCTCTGGCATAGGAGATTAGGACACACAAATTTGAGAATAATTTCGAAAATACCCAACTTGGCATAATTAAAGGTATCCCTAAAATTAAAAATCATGAAAACTTAATATGTTTTTTTTTGTTTTAACAGAAGAAGAATTTTATTTCAAGAAGTAAAGAAAGACCATATTAGAAGGGGGACCAAACCTAACCTTCTAATATGGAATTACAAAAAGAGGACAAACTGGGTTTACATGAGGAATTCAAAAGAAATTTTGGCTAGAACTAATTTTGTACATAACAGCCTTCATTTGTAATTCATCATCAAAAGCCATAGATCGCTTGGAATTTCAAGACTTTTGATGATAGCTTCGTAAAATTTTGAGCACTTGCAAAATATCCATCTTTTGAAACTTGAAATATTGTGTCAAAGGAAACTTCAATGGTTTGAACTGTATCAGCTTTCCAATTTTGGCTTAAACTGTATTTGCTTTCCATTGATCAGATTTCAACATAGTTGGCTTATAACCAAGCACTGCTTCAAAAACCAAATCTTTTAAACCATAAACTTTATACAAGGTGGAACTATCAATAATATTTTTGTGCCACAGGGAACCTCCAAATTAAATGAGTCATATTGCATTTCTGAAAACCCATGTCGCAACCCAGAGCCAGCAAGCTTTGTTATTTACAAAATTTGAAGTTAATATCTTTAAAAATAGCCTTCAATCAAGTAAAGCCAAACTAGTTTAATAGACCTTCCATCTTCATTTTGGTACAAAGCAGCCCTGTCAACAGCATTGTATCAGATTTCAACAATATTAGCCTCTAATGCTTATCGATAGTCCAGCAATGATAGAACTCAGAGTTTCTAAATTCAATAAGTATAAGCATCTTTTGCCTTCTGCCTTTCCTTCACTTAGTCTTCAAAAATAACTTCATCCCAAAAACAATACAATTTTGATACTCCAGTTCAGTTCTGAAAACATCAATCCTGCAAATAAGTTTTTTTTGCTCATAATTCTATAAACAAGCGAACAAATTCTATAAGCAATCACTGATTTCTGATAACCATTTTATAACAAGCCTGCTGCAACAGCTATGGCAAAGGAAAATCATCAGTATAATAGAAAGAAAACCAGACAATATTAATTATACTAGTACTTATCTCGCATCTGTAACAGCTGTGCAAAAAGAAATCAATTCAACCACTGATCTTAGAAAACCATTTTTATAATAGAAAGAAGACCCATCAGTATCTGATAGCATTTAATCCATAGCTACAGAGATAAACCAAATAATAAAAATATTTGGTCCGCTGTTTAATAGCTGAATCAGCAGAGATGTTATGCCAGTTCTGAAAACAATAAGCATCATTTGTGGTGAGGAAAACCATCAGAACTCTCTGATTCTAGACTCATCTGTATCAGCTCTAGAAAATTACTAGAATCATTTGATACTCTAATTGCAACTTCAAAGGCAGTCTAAAATAGATAACAGAAACCAGATAATAGCATCACTTATAAAATTTTCCGATGTAGCCTGATATAGGGAAGGCCCATCCTGTCAACCTTACATATGCCTTGCAGTTTTTTATCTTCATCTTGCTTCCATATAACTCTCTCCCCTTGAACATTAAATGTTTGATTTGCTAGATAGTCCGCAGCACTATTCGCCTCTCTATACATATGGGAGTAGGAAACTTGGTGCTGTAACGCCCCAAAATTTCCATTTTAAGTTCTTAAAGTCCTTAGAACTATTTAAAAATGGTTTCGAAATATTCTAGATATTTTTAGGAATTTTTAGAATATTTTTATGGAATTTTCCGAGTCCGTTTAGTATTTTTACTAAAAGAAATAGAGTTTTCGGCAAAAAGTTGCCTGGACGAGTTTTGAACCCGAGACCTCCCATGGGATCAACGACTTAAGTTGGTCGGGTTAACCAGGCGCCCCAGCAGGGGTGTGCTGAAAGAAAATAGAGAGATATTAAGTTAAGTTATAAGTTGGACTTAAATACCCTAAGTATAAATAGATAAGTAAAGAGAGAAATTTTATATTTTTCTCTCAACTAAAACCCTTCCTCGCCCAACACCCACGCACGCCGCCCCTCTCTTCTCCTCTCTTGGGCGAAACCACACCACCACCTCCTCTCCTCTTCTAAGGGGGCGCCGGCCAAGGAAGAACCAAAGGGTGCGGAGCGTTTCGTTCGTCTCGACGAGAGGAACGCGTAGGCGCGAACGGTTCATCGAAATCTCAAGTTTCTCCCGAGCCCTAGACGTCAATTTTGGTTGTAAGTCCAAGATATTATTGTAAGTACTGCTCACCTGCAGTAAGAGGCGGTTTTCCGCAAGATTTTCCCGTTAGAAAGTTAAAATACAATTTTCCTTAAAGTTTATGATTTTGCATGTAATCCTAGGTTGATCCATGCTTGTATAAGTTTGATTAAGCACCCTATATGAGGTTAGGGGCTAAGAAGAGTTATGAGAAAAGAAAAGAGAAGATAAAGATAAGAAAAGAAAAGGCCAAGGCCTTAAGAAATCCCCAAAAGTCAAGACTTAGGGATTTGGGCACACAAGGGGCTCGTTAAAATGCCAAGGCATTTAAAGATAAGAAAGAAAAGAAAGAAAAGCTATTTTATTTTCTAAGGCCAGTACCCGGCGTCCAAGGGCGTCGTTAAAGAAATCCAGGTGTCCAATTCCAAGGTCTTGGCCCTGGTAGACCAAGGTCTGCTCTATTAGGATTGGTGGCTCGCTACCCCAACCTTTTAGGGAACGCGCATAAGATGGTACTTACGTCTTAAGTGGATCCAAGTGAGATATTATTTTCAAGTATATGCTTTAGCAAAGTTTTCTAAAGTTTAAGAAAGTTTTCTAAAAGTTAAAGAAAGATTTAAAAGTCAAAGAATTGCTAAAGTTTCAAGTTAAGCCAAGAACAAGTAAGTTAAGACTTATTAGTGCTTGAGTATGCATGTCTTGAGTTATACATGTTTAGTGTTTTCTTTTAAGCATAAGAATATCTCATGTGATTTCACATTGTTTAAAAAGCATGTTTGCACATTTTCGAGATTTTGTGAGCTAGATAGTACTTACTAAGCTTTTTGCTTATTAGTTGCATTTCCTCTTGCTGCAGGTAAAGGTAAAGGCAAGCAATTCTGAAGGAAGGTGACAAGGCGGTGCTGAGTGACGTGTGTGTGGTGGCTGACCTTGGAGAGGTCCTTGGGACAAGATGAATGAAGGATTTAAAGTGCATTTATCATAAAGTCTTAGTTTAAGTTAGAACTTATAGCATTTATCCAAGTATTTGCGTTTTAGATATTTTGCATATCCTAAAACCATGAGTAAAGATTCCATGTCATTTTATTTAGCATACATATCCTTATGATTGCATTGGATGAGTATAAGTATGAGTAGTTTTGAATATTGATACTTGATGGAGATATTTGATGCATGTGCCAAGATATGGTGAGTTTCCCTTTGAATCAAGTTTTTATTGCTATAAATATGCCTAGAAAAGTTGCATTACATTCCAAAATGCTTTAGTAAGGTGTAGAACATGCATTTTGGTATTATGAATGCATAGGAGTTAAGTTTGGTACAAAACTCTAGTTTAAAGTTCATATAGATTTTCATAACTTAGTTACTTCCGCAAAAGTTCTAATTTCGAGTTTATGAAGTTGTTTTGATTGGCTAAAGTGTTTAGGAAACTGGTATAGAGTATAGAAATGGTGTTGAGTCTTTGTATGACTTGAAACTATAAGTTTTGTGGACTTTTGAAACAAGATTTCGAATCTGAATTTCAGGTTTTCAGGCGTGCCAGTCGACTGGTTCAGTATCAGTCGACTGCCCTATCGAACAGTAGCTTCTGTTCGATGCATCAGTCGACTGCCAAGAGGCCAGTCGACTGGTGCCGCGCCCAGAAACTTTCTGTAGCCGATACCAGTCAACTGGTTAGATGGCAGTCGACTGGTACCATTGCAGTGAAGTTCTAGAGAAAGGAAGTATGCCATTGTATCCTGCACGACTATTAGAGTTAGAATATCATCCCTGGATGAATTTAAAAGAAAAAAAAAGAAGTTCCGCATTGTTAGTCGTGCATTAGAGTCAAGATAGTAGAGAAAGTAGCGGACCGTCTAAGGTAGAGAAGGCGGGTCGCTACATGTGCTTCATCATAAGCAATCTAATTTTCAGTATTATCTTCCTGTACTCCCAACATGTTAATGAAGAATGCAATATATTCAAAGAAACCTTAGAATCAGATTCTAACCAAACCGGCAAAAAGTTATTAGCTACACATAATTCAAGACCCACTAGAATAGCATAAAGTTCTGCTTTCACATTTGAAGATAATCCCAAAGAACCATATTTAGCCATGATAAAATGACCTCTATGATCCCGAATAATAATCCCATATGAAGATAAGCCAGGATTCCCTCGCGAACATCCATCCGTGTTAAGTTTATAGCATCCTAAATTAGGTCTCTTCCAATGCACCAAAGTAACTATATTTTTAATCACAGTTTTAATCATTAATCCCCAGGTTTGCGCAACTGCCGTGTATCCCTTCCAATGTATCCCTTTTATATTTCCTGCAGTAACCCCCAACATACAATATTGTATTATATGTCTTTGAATTTTTTTCCACTTCTTGCTTTACTCCTTTATGCTTAGCCTCATTCCTGGCTAACCATAAAAACCAAAGGATGAGAAAAGGCATTACCTCTCTAATATGCCCTCCATGTGTCCATTCTGAGCTCCTTCTCCATTCATCAAAACGTGTTGGTCTATTCACACAAAAAAAATCTAGCAAAATAAGTCCATACCTTTTTAGCAATAGGGCCATCATAAAACAAGTGTTCCCAAGTTTCCATATAATTGCAGCAATGACACTTGGATGCTAAAGCAACTCCCCGTCTTTGCAATACTTCTTCCACGGGTAACTTTCTCTTCAGAAATCTCCAAACAAACACCGAAATACTTGGCTTGAGTAAGTTATTCCAAACTGCATAGTTGATGGAAGATTCTATTTGTGTTTGTCTAATCTTATCCCACGCAGATTTCAGTGAAAAATTACCATTTAATGAAGGCTTCCAAGTGATCTGATCTGGCACAAGTTGTTGTATATGAAAACCGGCAATTTCAGCATGTAATTCTTCCGGAATAACTTCTATAATTCTGTTCATATTCCAATTTAAGCCATCAAATAGATCTGCAACCTTCATTTCACTATCTCTAACAGGTGCATATGATTGAAAGAGAGTCCCTGTATCAAGCCAAGCATCATACCATAAATTTATTTTACCATTTCCCAAGATCCAACCAATATTTTTTTCTGCCAAGCTACGAACTTTAATCAATCTGCGCCAACATGGGGATACATTCCCTTTTAAATTCACCACAACCGGATGTATGGATCTACAATATAGCTTGGATAAAAATTCTGCCCAAAGAGTGTTCTGTTCTCGAAATCTATACCAAAGTTTAATAGTCATTGCCAAGCTATAGTCCGCGAGCTTCCTTACCCCCAACCCTCCTTCCAATTTCTGTTTACTAATATCTTCCCATGAGACCCAATGTATTTTCCTGTTATTTTCCGTAGAGCCCCAGAAAAATCTTGCAAAAACCATCTCCAAATTGTGAAGAACTGATAATGGAGGTAGAAGCACTTGTAGTAAATAAAGAGGCATAGAGATGAGGACACTTTGAATTAAACATAATCGACCTCCATAAGACAAATTTGATAAATTCCAACCCAAGAGCCTTTTCCTTATCTTCTCTATCATGGGGTAGAAATATGCTGATTTTCTGTGTCCAGTAAATAGAGGAACACCTAAGTATTTCAAAGGTCATGTTCCTTCCAAAAAACCTGTTACATTTAAAATTAGTCTTTTTCGATTATCTGGGATTTTCTTTGACAGATAAATCATGCTTTTCCTTGCATTAATAGCTTGCCCCGAATATCTTTCATACTCATCAAGAAAGACTTTAACTTTTTTAACACAATTAACAGAACCATTCAAGAAAATCATCACATCATCAGCATATGCAAGGTGAGAAATACCCAATGGACAACCTGAGATAAATCTCACTTTAGGGTTATTAAAGAAGAGTTTCTCTAAACCCCTGGATAAAAATTCCGAAGCAATGATAAATAAAATAGGGGAAATAGGATCTCCTTGCCTTAATCCTCTTTTTGACTGAAAGAATCCTGCCAAAAGTCCATTTATACGAACAAAGAACCAAACTAAAGTAATGCATCTTCTAATGATGTCTATAAATTTTTCTGAGAATCCAAAAGCTATCATGATTTTGAAAAGAAAACTCCACTGAACCCTATCAAATGCTTTGGCCATGTCAAGTTTCATAATCATATTTCCCCCTCTAACATGATAATTCAATTTATGCATCATTTCCTGTGCTAGGAGAATATTATCAGAGATTAATCTACCTTCAACAAAACCACTCTGATATGGGGATATGATCTTATTCAATATCTTCCTCAATCTATTTGCCAACAGTTTTGAGATTATTTTATATGAAACATTACATAAACTAATAGGGCGGAAATCTTGCCATGCTTGTGCATTCTCTATTTTTGGAATTAAAACAATAGTTGTAGCAGCCATACCTTTAGGAATCATCCCACCTTTGAAAAAATCTAGAACTGCTTGGCAAATATCATATTGAATAATATCCCAACAAGAAATATAAAAGGCTGCAGAAAAACCATCCGGCTCTGCCACACTGTTTTGATCCATTTCCCACACTGCCTTCTTTATCTCTTCATTGGAAGGTAATGCAGAGAGTGCTTCATTCTCTTCTATGGTGATCATTTCAGGGATGCAACTAAGATCAAATGGTAATTCATTAAAGGGTTCTCCTGATAATAGCTTCTCAAAAAAACTGACTCCCGAAGCTCTAATCAAATTCGGTTTTTCTAGACATACACCTTCATCCCATATCCGAAATATTCTATTAGTAATTCTTCTTGTTTGCACCATGTTGTGAAAAAACTTTGTATTTCTATCTCCCTCACACATCCACTTTACTGCTGCTTTTTGTTTCCAAAAATCTTCTTCCATTTGAAGAGTTTTGAAGAAATGTGCTTGAAGCTTATTCTTGTTGATTCTATTATCTTCCGAAGGGTCATTATCAAATATTTTTTCTGTTTCACTATACTGTTCTTCTGCTTTGCGAATATTGTCATGTATGTTCCCAAATACATCTCTATTCCACCACTTCAAATGGCTTTTTAATCTTTTCAGTTTGATCTGCAGATTGATAAGGCCGTAATTATCACTAGGTAAATTCCAGTTCAGCTTGACAGTTTGCATAAACCCATGGTGTCTTAGCCACATTTTCTGGAATCTAAAGGAGGCTACTATCTGCTCTGTTATTGGAAAAGAAATCAGTAATGGGCAATGATCTGAAGCTGCTCGGTTTAAGTGTTCAACCCGTACAGAAATACCTTTCCCCTGACCAACTGTGGAGATTAAAACTCTATCCAACCTTTTCCATATCCGATTATTTGTCCAGGTGAAACAGTCCCCTACAAAACCTACATCAATCAAGCCAGCTATCATCATAAAATTGTTAAAATCTTCCATAGCTCCTCCCCTTGTAATAGCTCCAGCCGATTGCTCTGAAACATTTGCTATGACATTGAAGTCCCCACCTACCAACCAGAATTCTTCATTAATTGCTTTGATACGCTCCAGTTGTTCCCATAGATCATACCTATCAACTTTGGAGCATTTAGCATAAACTATGGTAACCAACATTTCAATAGGGAGCAAGGAAGATTTCAATCTTAAATGCAGAAATTGTTCATGATCAAATAAAATCGTGCAATTTATATTTGTATCATGAGAAAACCATATTTTCCCAGAGCAATTGGAAAAAGTCACAGAAAAGCCTAAACTTCTTGTAATAAAGGAGTCATCAAGAGTTATCATAGGTTCTAAAATTCCTACAAAGTTCAAATGAAAATTATTCTTCAAATAACTCAATCTTCTTAGAGAAGAAGCATTTCCTATTCCTCTAATGTTCCATATTATTCCTGACATTATGAAATTGAAATTTTAGATCCCTTTTGCAATTGAGTTTTACTTCTAGTTACCCTTTGCGGCAAAATAGAAGGACCTTTTTTAGAAGGTATTGAAATAGCTGCTTTATTCAAATCTTGAGGGAATGAAGAAGATCTTTGAAGTTGTCCCCTTCCCTCCTCATCAGAGGTAGTTTCTTCTAAAAATGATTTGGAAATATTAACTCCCTCAACTGTATTCTGTCTTTCTTCGTTTTGTTGCTCTTGTGTTTCTATTATTAATTCCCCAAATTCATTCAGATTATTATCCATAGACAGCATATCAGATTTCTCTTGTATTTCTATAAATTCTGATTCAGTCTGCCCTAACACCTCCTGCATAACCTTATCAGAATTCGATTTCTGTATTTGAATTTGTTCTTTCTGTGGTCTTTGTTTACTTATTTCATTCTCCACTGAACTATTGTTGTTATCTCTACTCTCTGAAGGTTGCATATCTTGTAAAGATTGTCTACTAACTATATCCAGATTATCCTCTTTTTCTTCATTATCACTGCTTACTTTCAGGTCTTGCTTGTCAGTTATGATTTCCTGCTCCTCCTCTTCTAAAATTGATAAAGATTGGAATCTGTTTTCTGTCTTGTACATTTCCTTTTGTTCATTCATTTGCTGATTAACAGGCCCCTTTTTTTGAATCCAGGTTTGCCTATTTGTTCTATAAATTTCTTCATTTCTCTGAAATTCCAGCATATCATCATTTATCTGACCTGCAACACTCTGCTTTCCTCTTAAGTCATCCTTTTGAGCCATAGTACTAGCTTCATTCCACTTCCAATCCGGTTTAGGCTTATTGCCATTAATGTAACACTCATCAGCCGAATGTCCTAGGTGAAAGCAGGACATGCAGTATTTAGGATACTTTTCAAAAATCACCTTTTGTAACCTCTTCTCTTCCCCAATACCTATCCAAAATTCAGTTATCAATGGTTTTAGAAGATTGATCTCTACACATACTCTTGCCATATACAGCCTTGAACCATCTGTCGTTGCCTTATCAACCTTTATTGGTTTTCCCACAATTCTGGCAGCAGAGAACAGACAACTTTTGTTGAACATATGAATGGGGAAATCTGGTAATTGTATCCAAACAGGAACTATTGAAGATTCAGCTTCATAAGTAAAATATGGTGACCATTTAAAGATACGCAGTGGAATTCCTCCAATGTACCAAACTCCTCGAGCCCAAACTCTTGTCATGTCTTCATTGGATGTAAGATGTAAGAAGATATGACCCGATCGCAAAAATCTAATGTTGTAGACACCGGACAACCCTAGATTCTTAAAAGCTTGCGAAATTGCGAAT